>JAMLFY010000009.1:1892606-1966321 GCA_030441495.1 Dalbergia oliveri
AATTTCCCGGTAAGTTTGTTTTCCCACACCTCTAACTGCTAAATTCCCCAAAGAGATTCTCACACCACTAACTGCTTTTAAATATAATTCTAGTTACTTAAAATTTTTGTTTCTGTTTCTGGGCCTTATTTACTGTAGATTTCTCTCATAATGATAGTTGGGTATTTAGCTTGGAGTGGGCCAGGACCCCTTCTGAGGCGTTTTAAAGTTGGATGGAAATAGCACTTATTGAGGTAATCTCATTTTAGGACTAAAGTGCACCAAATTGGATTAAAGTGCACCAAGATTGAGGCAGTAGATTTGTCATGTTCTCAAACTATTGATGTGAACTTATTTGCTCAAGCAAGTGCTCCTCTAAAGAACTTCAATTTGGGAAAAAGCACATGACACTTGTTTGTGGGCAATTTTCTGTTACACATTGCCTCAAATCCGTTTCATGAGGGACCAAACACATTGAAGTTGATTGTCACTTCATATAATATATTTCTATATGGAGACATCACCACGTGTTTGGTCAATTCAAATGACCAATTGGCAGATTCTCACTCAAGTCATTGAGAGGTACGTAGAATAAGTTACTTATGTCAACAACCTAGTGTACAATATGATCCATACCCCCCCCCCTGCGCGCGGGAGTGTTAGAATTAAAAGAAAAATTGTTTTAAGTGATGGAAATATGGAACCTATTTTACTGTCTTTACATCAATACTCAGTCAAACTTCTGCTATTGTGCTAGTATTTATTTCATTATGAGATGTGGGTTTCGTCAATGTTTGTATGTGTCCACATGTGCATCTGGAATATGTATGTAGAATTTAATTTCAATGTACTAATAGTATAAAACAACTTTACACTGACAGTGTAAAACAACTTTACATTGACAATCAATAGAATTTCAACAAAGTGACTGACACATCATAGAAAATAACTACCCACTATCACAATCAGTACCATGATTTGCTATTTTGGTGAAATTTTATTGGCTGACAGTGTAAAACTGTTTTATGCCACTAGTTCATAGAAATTAAACTCTATTTATGTAACTGAAAAACATTTCAGAACCTGTGATAATTGTAAACATTCACTTCGCGAGATGATTTGGTAGCTAGTTTGCATAGAAAAGGTGATTTGACTATTGGTAAATATACTGTGGGTAAAGTTTGACTCCCTAAACTTTTTATTTTACTTCCATCACAGTACTGTTGATGTGATTGGACAGCGTTCTGCATCATATTATTTTTATAAGACATGGTAACGACTTGCAGGTCACTTGGCTTTTGGAGAATATTGACAATGATTACAATGTTATAGCTCGTTTAATTACAGACTTCAGCATATATCCTTTATTGATTGATTGCCTTATCAATGGGTAAGCAGGGAAATCATTACAGGTCTTATACAATTCTTGTTTAGCTCAAGTCTTTTTTTCAATAACATATTTTACTTAATATGTGCCAGTTATTGTGCCTACAAAGAGTTAAGTGACTTGGATAGCATCAGTGGTTTAGCTGATTAGGATTGTTGATATGGGTTGATTTGTTTATTTTTTACATAATCTAATTACATCTGCTGTATTAGGATTAGAGTAGATAGTACCTTGAATAAGATATTTGAATCCCAAATTCATGGGAATTGCATTGTGTAGTGTGTAATTATATATATTATTGCTGAGAGTGGTTTTCCCTCAACCAATGCACTCAGTCTCTCAAGTATGATGAAATCAATAACATGGGTATTAGATGACAAGTTGTTAGATATGTTTGCATCTAAGTCTAAGATCTCCTTGTTTTGTGCAAAAATTGGAACTTATCAAAGAAAGGACACAATTGATAAATTATAAAAGTGGGTAAAGACTTTCAATTGAGAGTATCAGATTTGCACACATCTTGGGAGGTATGAAACCCCTGTAATTGGTTGGTATCATATCATTAGGGACATTGACTGCTGCCATCATATATTCCTCTATACTGACATAGGCATCTAAGGTAGTTATCAATGCTACCAAGGAGTTTAAAGATATGTGTGCATCTAAGGTCTCCTTGTTTTGTGCAAAAATTGGAACTCATCAAAGAAAGGACACAATTGATAATTTATAAAAGTGAGTAAAATCTTTCACTTGGGATGTCAGATTCACAGAGTATGGGAGATATGATACATGTATAATGGTTGGAATCATGTCTTTCGGGAACTTGATGTCACTGTTATTTAATTCCTGTATGCCAACATGGGCATATTAGATAGGTACCAATGATACCAAGAGCTGGATATGCCTGAATAAGAATGGTGGTGTACCAAACACATAACCCCACATGAATGTCAACTGCATGCAGCATTTGTCTCTTTCTGGCAGGCTCCTCCATTGGGTTCTCATTTATCTCACAAGTTGTTACTTTTGTTAATGGGTCACAGGGTACAGGTTAAAGTTAGTATGTCTAAGTGCAGTGTTGAAACTAGTTAAACATTGTAAACCTGAATTCCAGAAAATTTTAACAGTTTTCAATTAATTCATTTTCAAAGGCCTTCATTATTATTAATCATTTTTTTTAATTTGTGCTTTTGGTTAGATAATGCATTGATACTTCGGTCATAATAAATCCCTGATTTGCATATCTTCTCCCATATGCAGCAATGAACAAGTGGCAGCCGCTGCAATAAAAATGCGATAATTTAAATTTTATGTTATTGATACTTGCCTCATAACACATCCCATAATTTGCATATCTTCTCACCTATGCAGCAATGAACAAGTGGCAGCTGCTACAATGGATGCAATCAAAATGTTAGCTGGTTTTCCTGAAGGCATGGTAAGAAAATTTCTATTTCTAAGTCACCTATATTTATTTTAAAAGTTTTACTTGTATGAAAAGTTGGAGTGTAATCAAACCTATCAATCTTGAATGCTACTTGACATGAAATACTATTGTAGGAAATCATTTTTCCATCTTCCAAAGGAGGTGATACAGACCTTGGGGTTATAGCATCACAATGTTCATCACTGGTATGCCATTCTGTTAATCCATGAATTATATTTGTTAATGAAGTTTTTAACGTATATGTAGGGAACTTCACATTGAACTCATGGGAAGGTTCTATAAATAAGTATAACTCTTTTATTGCATCCTCCTAAAGCAATAATATGTAGATTTTCTTTTCTGTATTTCATTTTCTTTGGTGAATTTGTGCAAGAACAAGAGGTATTCCTACACCCTATGGGTGTGGAAGTAATCCTCACTTGGTTGTCGGCTTTGAGAACGTCACAAACCAAGCGTAGGGAGACTTTGGCAAACCGTACATGGTATTTTTTAACATGCATACTTTTTCTCTATCATTGGAATCATGTTTTGGAGTAGTTTCCATGTAGACATCCTATTCCTATTCTTTATGGAGGAAAACATTTTTCACATCAAAATGGTGCAATTTCCACCCAAAGTGAACAAGGAGAGAGTGAGATTTCACATTGTTTGTCTTTTAGGAGAGTTAACTGTTTCCTTTTCCAACCAATCTTACTTTATATTTGTTAGAAATAAGAACATGTTAAATTATGTGTCTTTACATATTACTAGTGGCTCCTATTTTATAATGCCAATTAATTATGTATTACTCTGTGCGTTGTATATATATTCAATACATGGAGAGAAAGCTACAAAACACTTTTTCATACGATTCTACATGGTATCAGAAATCAATCTAGTGCCAATGTTCTCTCTTTTCCAAAGGTGCGTTTGAACAGTGTTGGCCTCCACCACTTGTTCTCCTCGGCCTGCATCCCACCGCCGACCACCTTCGACCATCTCAGACCATCGATTGGCTGACGTCCACCAGTGCGACCACCATCCATTGTCTACGTGCCTTCATGGGCGGTGGCTTCTCTCTGCTCGCCATGCGCGACACGTCGGGTGCATGTTGCCTCCGTCGCCACGCCTTCACTGATGATGTCGTTCAGGCATTTTCGGATTGATTGCCAGCCCACGCACCCACCTTACGATGTTTTTCCACCTCCTCCGTCTCTCCTCCCGTCACCGTCCCGCATAGGAAGCATGGTCGCCTCTGCATCTTCTTAATTGGTAGAATGTGGATTCATTTTGTAGCTAGTTCTTAATTGGGAATTCTCTTCCTTTATGGTTCATGTACACACACTTTTAGATCTTTGTGCTTTGCTAGATCGGAGCAATAAAGCTTACCTTCCTGATTTGTTGCTGGTAACTGCTTCATCAATTGGTATCAGCTTCCATAGTGATCTTGAACTGAGCTTCAATGGCTGTGAAAGTTGAGAAAAGGCTTGAAGCAATTGGGACCTTGATTGTCACGATGCAGGAACAACGCGATGAGGATCGTGTGCGCTTCGATCAAAGATTGTGTGCGACTTGATGCAAATCGCGTGAGGAATATGGAGTTGCTAGCGTTGATTGCTTCATTGACGGAATCGCTGAAGAAAGTCACCGATTGCTTAGACATCATGAAGCGTCGTTTTGATTGCAATTCATTCTTGCATCAGGATTGCAATCATCAACACACGGATTCACAACATGATGAGGCAAACAAGAGGAACCTCCATCGGGATTGGTGACGCGTGGAGATCTCGATGCATCGTAGTGAAGGCGGGGATTACGTAGCATGAACACGCAGAATCGTCCAATTGACCAATGTCGAAGGATTGATCTTCTCATTCCACATCGATGATGCTTCTCGTTGCTATGACGCTTTCTCGTGGCTGGACTCCATCTAACGCTATTTTCAGGTGAGAAGAAGTGCTTGAAGAGCAATGGCTTTTTGTGGCTAAGGTAGCGATTGAGGGGTAGGGGTGCTCGCGTATGGTTCTCTGGTGGAGAGCATAGCAATGATTTTGACATGGTTGGTGTTCTTGGATACGGTGAAACGATTTCATCCAGAGTTGGTTCAGAATCCATTTGAGCTTTTGTTTGAGCTGAAGCAAGAAGGTTTAGTATGCAAGTTTCGAGAATTGTTTGAGTTGTGCCCATGTCCTCTCCAGATCACGGAGGGAGGTACCTACCGGGTTGTTTTTAAATGGGTTGTGACCTTAGGTAAGGGCTGAATTGAAACTCCAAACTTTTCATACTCCTGAATGAATTGATATGCTTAGCTAGAAGGGTAGAAAGTAGAAATATACTGTTGCAGAAAATTAACGGTAAAACCTGTTAGTCGTATCATGAGTGGGGTAGGCTGGTTTGGTAAGAACAGGTCCATAGCTTCCATGCCCCCACCTAGGGCAGTAGTTCCCAAGGGAGTAAGGAGGAGATGCAAGGGAATTCAGCTGCAAGTCAAAGATGTTTAAACAACGCTTGATGAGGAATATAGGATAAACGCCAAAGGTTTGTGCTTCCCTTTTGATGAGTGATTTACACTGGGGCATGTTTGTAAAAATAAAGGGTTCAAGTTGATGATTATGGAAGGGAACCTGAAACAAGCTGAGGGAGAATGGCATGATGCTCCTGAGAATTTGGGAGATGACACCCTAAATTGTTCATGGACTTCAAATCCATGGCTGGGCCGAATAACCAACGGTCAATTTGTGCGTGGGCTCCTGTCAGGTGTAGGTGAAGGTTTTAATCGATTTGGGAGCCTCACATAACTTCAATTGTCCCAACCTGTTCAGCAAGCTCAGATTTCCATTTGGGAGGCGACAAGCTTCATTGTGAGTGTCAGAAGGGGTACAACTCGAGGGCAAGGGAAATGCTGTGATGTCTCTGTCCATTTTCTGAATTTGGTTCACACAAGATTTTTGTGTCTTCCCTTTGGATAATTCAGAGGTGGTTTTGGGCCTCGCTTGGTTGAATACATTAGGAATGACTCTTACTGATTATGGTAAGTCATAGCAGTTCATCAACATGGGGGATCATTGGGTTGTTCAACAAGGGATCCAAGAGCTTTGCTATGGAGTTATGGCTTTGCGGGCTGCATTAAGGGAGTTGCAAGCTGAGGTTTCAGGTTACATGGTTCAACTTCGGCCGAGATTATAGCAGATGGATGTTGCCCCGTTCTTCCACCTGAAATTTAGCTGTGTTGAACTCTGTCGATATCGTTTTTGACCCATTACTAGGCCTAACCCACCCCCCCCCCGGGCGCGAAAATAGAAGTCATGACCATCCTATTGTGTTGCATGAGCAAGCTTCTATCCCTAACTTGAGGCCTTACCATTACCCTCATTACCAAAAGAACGAGATCGAGAAGTTGGTGGATGAGATGCTTTCGGCGGGGATTATTGGACCTAGTGTGAGCCCCTTTGCTAGTCCCATTCTCTTGGTTGAGAAGAAGGGTGGTAGTTGGCGCTTTTGTACAGACTATAGGGCCCTAAATAGGATCACAGTGTTGGATAAGTTTCATATTCTCGTCATTGATGAGGTCACGGGCCACTATTTTTTCCAAGCTTGATCTTAAATCTGGATGGTTGAGGGGATATTGGAAAAACGGCATTTAGAACTCATGAAGGTCATTGAGTTTCTCGTCATGCCGTTTGGTCTTACTAATGTGCCTTCCACCTTCCAAGCTCTCATGAATGATGTCCTTAGGCCCTTACTTCTTAAGTTCGTTTTAGTTTTCTTCGACGACATTTTGGTGTATAGTAGAGAGGTGAAGGAGCATGCGGAACACCTCACAGCTGTCTTTCAACTACTGCACCAGCATCAATTGATTTTAAATGAGAAAAAATGTGACTTTGCAGTGACTCAAGTAGAGTATCTAGGGCACAAAGTTTCAGCTGCAGGGGTTTCAGCCGATCCAAAGAAAACCAAAGGTATGAGGGACTGGCCTGTTCCTAAAGACATCAAAGGCTTGCGAGCATTTTTGGGGTTAACTGGGTATTATCACTGGTTTGTGCAAGATTATGGTAGATTGCAAAACCTTTTACGGACCTAACTAAGAAAGATTCCTTTCTGCGGACAGATGCAGCACAGCAAGCCTTCGAAAATCTCAAGTCAGCCATGGCTGCTCTGCCCTGGTATCTGAGACCGATTGCTTTTTTGGGTAAGGCTTTGTCTAAATGAGCCCAACTCAAATTTTCTTATGAACGGGAACTTATGGCCGTTGTCATGGCAGTGCAGAAATGGAGGCATTATCTCCTTGGTAGGCATTGTGTGATCATGACGGAGCACTGGAGTCTTAAGTTTTTGACTGATCGTTTATGGGGTGATGATCAGTTAAAATGGACTTCTAGATTAATTGGTTTCGACTGCAAAATCCAATATAGGCCAGGATTGGAGAATAAAGCAGCTAATGCATTATCCCATCAGTTGATGTTTCAGGCGATTTCAGTCGTAATAGCCGGTGTATGGGACACTACTGCAGCAGAAATCGAGTCTGATCAGCACTTACAGGGTATTATTAAAGAGCTGCAGCAAGTAGGGAGTGCATTCCCTGGTTACGTTCTTTGAAATGGGAGGCTATTTTACCAAGGAAGAGTAGTTATCTGTCGGAATTCATCTCAGATACCAGGGCTGGCTGATTGCTGAGATGCATGTCTCAGCTACGGGAGGACATTCTGGATTTTTTAGAACTTATAAAAAGCTGTCAGCTGCCATTTATTGGAGGGGCATGAAGCAAAGGATCAATGAATATGTTGCAAAGTGTAAAGCTTGCCAAACCAGTAAGAATGAAGTGTTGTCACCTGCTGGTTTACTGCAGCCCCTTTCTATTCCTGAGCATGTGTGGTCGGAGGTGTTCAGGGACTTTATTTCGGGGTTGCCACGTTCTAAGGGGAAGGATTCCATCATTGTTGTGGTTGACCGGCTCACGAAGTATGCTAATTTTGTTCCTTTGTCCCACCCCTACCCCGCTAAGGATGTAGCCCATGCTTTTATTAAGGAGATTGCGAGATTACAAGGGTCTCCTTCAGTCATTATCTCTGATCGTGACCTGTTATTCCTTAGCAATTTCTGATCAGAAATGTTTAGGCAGCAGGCTTGAAATTGAATTATAGCACTGCATACCACCTGCAATCAGATGGTCAATCCGAAGTCACAAACTGTTGCCTTGAGACATACCTTCAATGCTTCGTGAGCAACAAACCTCATTCTTGGGTATATTGGTTGTCGTGGGCTGAATATTGGTTCAACACGACTTACAAAGACTCTACCAAGACGTCCCCTTTTCAGACATTGTATGGGAGCTCCTCGATTTTATTCAAGGGAAACATGTGCCCTGCCAGGGTAGCTGCAGTTCAATCCATTAGCTGAGCTCAAGTCGCATTTGGAAGTAGCTCAACAGCGGATGAAGCAATTCGCAAAGGAAGTTTGTTATAACATTGGCGATTGGGTGTACTTGAAATTCCAACCATATTGCATGAAGTCCCTTGCTAGGAGACCAAATGAGAAGCATTGCCCTGGCTTCTATGAACCATGTCAGGTGTTGGAAAGGATACCGGTGCTTACAAGCTGGCCCTTCCTCCATCGTGTAAGCCGCACCCCACCTTTCATGTCAGCTGGCGGAAGAAGGCTGTTCCTTCCAGTATGCAGCCACAGGAACTTCCTTCAGGCTTGACCGGGGATGGTATTTTGGAAGCAGACCCAGAAGACTTGTTACAGGTTCATTACACCTCCAATGGGGATGCTGAAGTCTTGATGAAATGGAAAGGGTTGCCTGCGGAGGACAATTCTTGGGAGAAGTTTCAGTCCCTGCTATTCAGATTCCCTGATGCACACCTTGAGGACAAGGTGCTTTTGTGGGCTTTTTTTTTTTTTTTTGGGGGGGGCTGGTAATGTTAGAGACCCTATGTTTGGTAAGGTCTACTCTAGAAGGAGTAAGGAGGCGATAATGGGCCTAGAATGGGTCCAGATACCAGCCAGCAGCTGCAGTTAGTTAATAAACAGTAAATAGGAAAGGGGAATTGGAGGGAATTTCCGTTAGTTGGTTAGCAAACAGTATAAATAGGAAGGAATAAGGGTAGTTAGGGTGTGGATCCATTCTGTAAATAGTTCTGCATTGGGAATGCTCTTCCCTCTAGGGTTCTTGTACACGCACTTTCAGGTCTTGGTGATTTTCCAGATCCGTGGCAATAAAACTTTCCCTTCTGTTCTGCTTCATAAAAAATATAAGCATTACAGAGGAAGCAACTAAACCCCCCCCCCCCCCGACCCTGTATTTGTAGGAAATGATTACACTGCCTTCTTATGAGACAATCGTACTTTTTATATGAATGCAAAGTGGTTGTAGTTATTCACAAATATCATTAAGAAAAGTAGAGAGCATAATTTTGGTCCTTTTTTTCCCAAAAAAACTTGGTGTTCCTTATTTTATTAAATTCCCATGTTAAAAAGCATGGTCTCAGAATGTGTGCATTCATTTTAATTTTCTGGTGCCATTCTTTTTCTTACCTCTGCTTGTTTTCCTTGTTTGAAATTAACCTGATTTGCTCGTTTTCCATTTGATTTAGGGTCGAGTTCGTGTGATGGCTTTAGTGGTGAAGCTATTTTCTGTATCTAGGTCTGCAGCATCTACCATTTACAGTTTGAATCTACTTAAATTGTTGGAAGCAGAAATCAGAAATGCAGATGATACTCTTGTAACTTTAAGTGCTTTGGAGCTTCTATATGAGGTTTCCGCTTTTGCTCTGTGTCATATTGATTCATGGCTTCAAAGATGCATAATCCTTCTACTTGCATGAATTCACTGTATTTATTTATTTAGTTTATAAATTAAACCTCATACTCACAGAACAAATGCTATTTTAGTTTGCTAGCAGGAACTCTATATCAGCAATTATTAGTCATTTAGCACTTCCCCACTTTACCTATAGGCATATCTATGCATTCTCATTACTTGTGGTGAAATGGGTGCAGTTAGCAGAGATTGAGCATGGTGCAGAATTTCTGTCAAAGACTAGCCTCCTTCAACTGCTTTGTTCTATAATTAGGTGCTCATTTGTTATCTGCCTTAGAAATTTTGTACATGTAATGGAGGCTGCAAATTTGTTTTCCTTATCTAATGAAATCCTTTTTCATTTTCATGATGGTAGCAACAATTCTGTGGAATCAATTTTAAGATCAAGAGCAATGATGATAACTGGAAGACTTCTGTCCAAGGATATTATATTCTCCTTCATAGACGAACCTTGTAAGTCTTGCACTTTTATTCCTGGTGTTCTTTTCACCATTATTTGTTGGAAGATATGGAAATTGGATTTCATCAACTTTAACATAACAATCAAGTACTATGTCATCTGTTTATATGTACATGTATTTACTGGAATTTGGATGGGTACTGACAATCTAAATAACTGTCACCAAAGAACTAGAAAATGCTGATATGATGCAACCTTGTTAAGTCCTTGTTACAAAAACAATGTTTCTCCTGGCAAGGGTTGTTCCAGTTTGTTTGTAACATGTTCACCTGCTTCACATATTGTTTTGCACAATTTAATGATTGTTATGTAAGGAAATTAACTCAAATATATATATATATATATATATATATATATATATTCATTCATTGTGCTTTTAGTTTAATAATTGCTATGTAAGAACTAGAAACTGTTTGCTGACATGTATTCATTGTGCTGTTAAATTCAGGTGCTAAAACTGTTATTTCATCTATTGGTGGTAGACTTCAGTCAGTGGAAGCCTCAGATAGGGATGAATGTGAGACTGCGCTTGAAGCATTGGGTCAAATAGGATCCAGTAAGTTTGTGATATTTATTACCTGCTGTTTAGCATCTTTTGTATCTCTTTGGAAAACTGATTGTGGTTGGTTAATGTTGAATTTTCAGAGTTGAGTATTCTAATTTATCGTATTCAAATTGACTGACAACTTGAATTTATAGGAGAAAGGACATCATATCTGCTGTTGAATCTGCTTAATTCTAGTGAACAATCTCCTAAACAAGGAAACAAATTACACTAGAGAGATTTTAGGAAACAACATCTCCAACCTCTTTATTAAAATCTGACATAAACAAGAAAAAAAAACACGTTCAGAAAGAAAATGTTAGACACTGGTATGCAGGAATAACAAGAACTAGTGTTTATTGCTTGTGTTGAAGAATTACAAGATACAGAGGAAATTCTAGAGTCCCCTCAACTCTTCCAAATGACTAACAAATGACCAAAGACTCTTAACTAATCTGTTCTTCCATTTTTTTATAGTAGTTAAAGAGAAAAGAGAAAACTTGGAAAACTTTTAGATGAAACAAAAGATAAACTTCTATTTATATTCCTTGAGTGATTCAACACACCAAAGAGCTATTTATACAATAGATCAATACTTCTGAAATACACTGCAACTACAATACAAGCAATTAATATGCCTACAACCTCCAACTATGCTATGCTATGAGCCTATGACAATCCCCAACTAAACTATTATTATTTCCAACACTCCCCCTTAAGCTGGAGCATATAGTTCAAATGCTCCAAACGTGCAACAAATATGATGAATGTGAGGTCTCTTCGAGACTTCGTAAAGATGTTTGCTAGTTCATCAGTTGAAAGATTCTGTAATGGTTTCCTTAGAAATAACTTTTCTCGAATCAAGTGACGATCAATTTCAATGTGCTTTGTTCTCTTATGAAATTCTGGATTTGAAGCTATGTGAAGGGTTGCTTGATTATCACAACATAATTTCATGTGTTGAATATCTCTAAACTTCAATTCTTGAAGTAGTTCTTTAATCCAAATGAAATCACAAGTGGTTGTGGCCATAGCTCGATTTTCTGCTTCTGCACTTACTCTAGCAATCACATTTTGTTTCTTGCTCTTCCAATACACAATTTTTCTGCCAACAAAGACACAGTATCTTGAGGTGGAACGTCTATCAACTGGGAATCTTCCCAATCTGCATCACAATAACCTATTATTGGAGTGTTCCCTTTATCTTCATAGTGTAAGCCTTACCCAAGAGCCTTCTTAATAATCCTCAAAATTTGAATGACAGCATTGCATTGCATGAATTGGCTTACTACTGAACTGCAAAAGAGATATCTGGTCTTGTTATAGTGAGATAGATAAGCTTCCCAACAAATCTTTGATGTCTCTCAGGATCAGGATAAGGCTCCCCTTGTTTTGCTAACAATTTTTGATTTGGATCCATTGGACTATGAATAGGTTTACAATCGATCAAGCATCCTGTTTCTTTGAGTATATCAAACATACTTTCCCTGTGAAATAGCTATTAAGCTTTACCATCCTTTGATTGAGCAGCTTCAATTCCAAGGAAATATTTTGATCTCCCAAGATCCTTGGTTTGAAAATGGCTGAACAAATATTTTGAGTTGAGAAACTTTTTGTTAGGAGCAATATGACAATAGAAAACTGAATAGTCTGCTTCACTCTGTTTTATCCCAAAGTCTTGAAAAATAGAGTTGAACTTTGCAAACCAAGCTTGTGGAGATTGTTTTAAGTCTATAAAGAGAATGCCGTAGCTTACAAATAAGATCTGACTCCCCTTGGGCAACAAAGTCAGGTAATTGCTCCACATAAAGCTCCTCCTCTAGTTCGCCATGAAGGAAGCATTTTTTATGTCCAATTGATATAATGGCCAATGAAATATGGCTGCCATAACAAGAAAAAGGCGGATTGAAGTAATTTTTGCTATAGGAAAGAAAGTATCACAATAGTCAAGGACATAAATCTGTGTTTATGCTTTAGCAACTAATCGAGCCTTAGGATGATCAATTTCTTCATGGGGGCCCATTTTAATTGCATATACTCACCGACTCCCAATAGCTGTTTTGCTTGGAGGAAGCGGAGCTAGCTCCCAAGTTCAAATTTGTTCCAAAGCCTACATTTCATCAATCATGGCTTGTCGCCATCCAGAATGATTAAGTGCCTCACGAACATTTTTAGGAATGGAAATAGAAGATGAATATGATATGAAAGAAAAATAGGTTGGAGATACATGATGATAACTCAAAAAATTATAAATAGGACGAGGGTTCCTGGTTGATCAAGTACCTTTTTTGCGAGAAATGGGTAAACGCAGGGGTGTTAGGATTATCCACAATAGAGCTAGCTGAAGGAGTAGGACATGATTCACTTGGATTGTCAACTAACTCCAAAGGGGGTTCAATAACTGAGGACGACAATAATTTCTTAAGTGGTGGTGGAGATGGCCTTGTTTGAGAATTGTTAGCAGCTGCTTTATTTAAAGATATTGATCCCTGCAAAGGAGAAAAGGAAGGACCAAAGTGGGGAACATGTAATACTTAACGAATAGTGTTGAACTCTTTTACAGATGATGAAAAATATGGAGTCTCTTGAAAAAGAAAGCAACATCAGCTGTCATATAGTAACGATTATGAATTGGGAGTAGCACCAATATCCTTTATGCGATATGGAATACCCAAGAAAGTCATTTGATAGCCCGACTAGAGAGTTTATTCAATCCTGGAGAAAGATCATGAACAAAAACATGTACATCCGAAAACACAAGGAACTACATGAAACGATGGTTGTTTTGGATATAAAATAGAATAAGCAACTTTATTATCACGAGAGGAGGAAGGCATTCGATTTGTTAAAAAATAAGCAATAAGAACGTTCTTTGATAGACCCATGTACATCGAGAGAATACATCAATAAAAGTGACAAAATATCTAAACCAATTGAGGTAGACACTTGACTTGGACCCCATATGTCGGAATAGATAATAGAAAAAGGAGAATCTACCCAACTTTCATATTTTTGAGAGAAGGAAGATCTGACACGTTTCCCTAATTGACTTGACTCACAATTCAAGATGTGTATTTTCTCAAGTTTTGGAACCATTTTCCTTAATGAAAAAGAAAGGAAACAATAAATTGAGTAATAGAGACTTAGTACTCTCCTAAGCCTACCTCTATTCCTCCCACTCCCTCATAAAATATAGTTCCTCACCTTAATAAAATTTCCCACCAAGTCCTCAACTCTCTCTCTGTGTCAACTAAGCACAGTTAGTTATGCAAGAGTTACCCATTCTTCCTTCTCAACTCTCATTTCAGGAAAGCTCAATTATGTCAGACTTGGTCCTTAACAGGACTACTACCCCCAGTGCCCCCCCCTGCCCTCCCGTTGCCGCGGTGAAAAGACTTCCTCCTTGGTCCCATATCTTGTAAAAGAAGGAAGGTGAACCTTGCATTGTTGAGTTGTCTGCCAGATCCCATGGATTTGATGGTAGTTCTTCCACTTGGGGGCGGTCAAGAGATTATTCTGAGAGACCTTATGCCTTGACTAACAGCAATTCCCAAGCCCACTATTGCAAAATGGCCTCAAGTAACAAGTGGAGGGGCATTTTGTGCCTACCAATTGCCGTCTCTAATTCCTCTGGCCTCCAGCTTGAACATGGAGTTTTCCCCCAAGTGGGTGGCAATGACTATAGTAGGGCCAGCAAAACAGTTAAACCCGTACTCGTGAAAAAAGTGAGTCAAACATAAAAATTTCAGTCCGTTTAGTACTAATCCATATTTGGCCCGCGGGTTAATGGGCCCCTAGAGAGTCAGCCCGTTTACCCATTTATTTATTATTATTATTATTATTATTATTTTTGCTCTTTGCATTTTTTGGGCCAAACAAAACCCAAACTCAGCCCATAGCACTACTAAAAATGAAAAAAATTAAACCCAAATATTATCCCAACCCAACCCATCCATCACACTCTTCACTCAGTCACTTTGAATCAGTGATATTGATGCATACCCTAACCTTAGCACCACTGACTTTTGAGACTGAGAAGTGAGAGAACTGCCCTCCGCGCCGCCTCCTTCCAACCCTCGCACCGCCTCTTTGATTACTTGATCACCGGGACAACAGCCGCTGCCCTGTTTCCCTTTCATTCTTCTATCATCTCAACTCTAAGATTGGGTTTGGTTTGGAATCCATCTCCATCTGCAACTGCTTTTGTGTTTTTTTTTTCTTGGATCGACCACCTGCTTCTGGTTTGGATCTGCATCTACTTCTGGTTTTTTTGTTTTTGGTTGAACATCTGCTTCTGGAGATTTTTGGTTGAACATTGCGTCTGTTTTTTTCTTTTTGGGTTGAAATCTACTTTTGTTTTGGATCTGCATATGCTTCTGGTTTGGCTGTATGAGTGTTTGGATCGAAAAAAGGGCGGCCCGTCATCTGCCATTAAGCAAGGAGGGCTGAAATATTTGGTCCACGGGTAAACAGGTTGGCCCGTTTAGGCCCATCTATTTTGCAAGCCAAAATGGGCGGGCCCCGCTTGTTTGAAAACCCTAGGCTATAGTAAATTAGGGACACAGTGATGTAACTATTTCGCTGATGGCTTCTTCTAAAGGCTTCATGAATTCTGGTCTAACAACATTATTCAGCCTTTGAAGAAATGGGCTGTCATGTCCTGCCGTGAACCATTCCAACATTGAATAGAGAAAAACAAGCTGCTATCTCCTATCAGTAAACTCTCCTGAAAACCCTTATCATAAAAAAATTCATAGCCCAGTGTTGTCCTTCCTCATCTTAATATGATATATTCTGATGTTACGTGGTATGACATATATGAGAATCCTAATTTTGATTAAATTAAGAAACAAATTAATAAATTAAGAAATAAAGTTAATTTTAAAACCATTCCTAGGAGATCATTTAAGATACACTATAATATTCTAAGATATGATGTTATGATGTGAATTGTTTTGTTATATACTAACTTCTCGTTTAGCGTTTGCAATTGATTATGAAATTGAACCTGGAATTGAAGCTTTGAATTGGAATTGGACAGCCTAATTCCAATTTACATATTTGGAGTTACATATAGAATTGAAATTATAATTCCAGAATCCAATTACATGAAATTCAAAAACAACTAAAATGAACTCTTAATTCTTTTCTCAATTCCAAAACTTATTTGTAATGAAGGACTATAGAACGAAGTTACCTGGGAATGGGAGACTACATGAAATCATTGCCTTCCTCTATGAAGCCCGTTGTAAAATGGGATGGATGGTGGTACCTGCAAACACTCCGCCAAGGGTATCAGAGCTGTGTGAGGTACCGGTTAGTGTATGGGTTTGAATGCGTACCCGCTTTCCATTTGAATACCCCTTAAGTAGGAAATTTGGCGCCAGTTACCACCATCCCGCTTTCGGGGGATATGGCTAGTGGGCTTATATGTGCCCCCTTGCTGTGGGATCATGGGGGAGTGGCTAATCATTGGGTACACGGGTTCCATGAGGAGCGAAATTGGATCATGCTCTTTGTCTTCATGAACCCGTAAGACATGAGGGTTGGAGACGCATACCGCGTTCCTTCTTGCGGCCTTTGGTCCATGATGACTATTCCTTGCTTGATACTTGGGCTTTAAATCATGAATTTCTCCAATGGGTAGGCCCACAATTACTATGAGCCTCTTGGGGTTATAATTAGCTCGTAACAATGTCCCTAACTCGATTCCCAATTTTATAGAATAGGGGTCCAGTTAAGAGTGACCTTTTGGGTTTTGGGGTGAGTTTGAACTTGAATTTTGAATTTTGAGGTGGTAAGAGTTTATCATTTTCCTTAGAATTCCGATTCTTCGGGTTTGCTCAGGGAATGACTACTTGTTCTTGGTCTGCATCACGTCGTTTCATCATCCCCTTACGTGTGGGAGAGCGCTTTTTTCAAAGCGTTGTAATAAATGGGGCTGAAACGATTTTACCCGCATGCCCTGATGGACGTGGTGAAAGGTCGCCAATACCCTTGAGCGGGTTTTGTTCTCCCGCATCTCTTCTTCTTCTTTATACTTCAATTTACTTCTATCCCTTCTTCCCTTTTTGAAGTTTCAGAGAGAATCCATATCCCAGAGTTCTTCAAGTATTGGAAGATTCATTTTTCTATTGGTTCCAAGTAAGTTTCTTGTTTCTCTCTTTTCTTTTTTAGTTTTTCAGTTATTTGTGCTTTCTAGGATTTGTATTGGAGTTTTGGTGGGAGACTGAGGGTGTTGTGCGACTATGATGCTTCGGCGTTATTTTGTTCATAGGCAAAGTGATGCGCCGTTCTGGGTGGCGTTGCTGACGGCGCATTTCAGCCCACCGCCGCTACCAATCGCCCTTGAATTGGGAGGGGGGAACCACTATAGGGTGCTTATCTTCTTCATTTCTTTGTCTAGTTTTTTCTTTTTATTTTCGATCTTAGGTGCGGTGGTTTCCCCAATTTGTAGGTGATGGGAAAGCACGAGAAATTTGGTGGGTGAATATTTGCATCATTTCTCCGAGGAGGTCCTGGAACACCTTCTTTGGCGGACCAAGAGTATCTTAGTGCTTTCCGCCATCATACCCGAATATGTTCGGATCCTTCGGAAGAATCCCAATATTCCTTGGAGGGTGGGATCCGATGAGCGAGCGTGTAACTGACTGCGAGGATGACTTTCAGGACATGTGGATGTACGATATTCTTTTTGAGAAATTGGATGTATGGATTCCATTTTCCAACTTCCAGATGACCATTCTTCGGGAAATCAACTTAGCTCTTTCACAGCTTCATCCTAACAGTTGGCCAATGATTCTGGGTTTTGAGATCTCATGCGGCTTTCTTGATATCCCATATCTCCCAAAGTCTTCTTGTATTTGTTTGTCTTTACCAACCGGCAAGTGGCACTTGGATATCCTTTCGAGGTCACGTGAACAAGAAGGTTTTTGAAGCTTATGAAGAGTCTCTTCACCACTTCAAAGAATTTTACTTTAAGATTCAAGGGGTACCTCATCATTAACCCTTTTTCGTAGGCCGTCCTCAACGGTTCGAGTTCTCATATTTCTGGGTCTTTCTCCCGCTCTCCTAAGCTAATCGAGGACTTGCTAACCCCCTAGGAGCGTGCCATCGAAAAATTTTTCCTCAACTCTTGGAAGTCTAAACCCCTTAGCCTTAAGAAGATTTTTCATTCTCCCCCAAGGCGTTAAGGCTTACCTTGGTTTGGTCTTCGTTTCCTATTTTTGTATGTCTTTACTATTTCACTATTTTATTCGTACTTATATTCTTGATTTCCTTTTTCCAGGTGAGATGGCCTCACATTCCATGTCCAAGCTCTTCGGTCCAAGGTGATAAAAAGGAATGCCAGGAGCTACTTGCCCAAAGTCAGGATACCTCTGGGCTCTTCTACCCCTTCTCCTGACTTTGGCCAACCCGACTCTAAAAGGCCGAAATTGGAGGTCGATACTTCCTCTCCAGAGGAGGAAAAAGTCCTTTAGGTCGGGGTCCACTTCTTCTCCTAACGTAGAGAGTTGGTTTGTTAGAACCTCATGGGCACCAAAGCGGAAGTGGGGAAAAGGACGCTTTGTTTTGGACGATTTCCCTTTTCTTGAGTTCATCAACAAGCATCCGTTTTGAAGGTACTCAACATCAACTTCAGGCTCCACCCTTCTGATCTTAAAGCCGAGGTCGAGAAGACGTCGTTGATCGGGAAAGAGCTCTCATGAGATTTTTGACAATACGCGGCTCAGGTTAAGGTGTTGTGCTCTGACGTGGATTTTCTGAGGTCAGAATTTTCCACATGGTTGAGGATGGCAAAATTGTGGATATGCCAGATGACGAGCCCGCCTGCGTGACCAGCTTTATCTCTCATTTGTCTTTTGATTCGGCCTGCAAGTTCGCAACTTTTGTAAATGTTTACGCCATTAATTGGCTTTTTGCATTTTCTTTGCTTTTGGATGCTAGACCGAGATGTCAGAATGTTTGATACTTATCCGGCCTACTTCTCTTTGTTTATTGTATCCGGTCTCTTTACCTTTGATACTTTTCCGAGGTTGAGTGATTATTTACGTGATCACGAAGGGCGAGCTTAATTGTCTATCTTTAAACCTTCATTTTGAACAATTCATACTCGTTTAATAACAAAGGCGAGTTTGAGTTGTTTATGCTCACTTTTAAACAATTTGTACCCGGTTTAATAATAAGGGCGAGTTTAAATTGTTTGCGTGGTTACAACCTCCGTCTTCTAACAATTCTTTACTTGTGTTTAGATAATCTGAATGAGTTTAGATAATCTTGATGCCAAATTATTTGTACCCTGTTTAATTTTGGCAAGTTATTATGGGGTTATGACCTCCATTTTCAAATGAAATTGCAAGACTGAACGAATGAGAATTTTATTAATGTTTTAAATCAGGCGCTTTCCATCCAACCTGGACGCACTTTGGTCTGGCATCGTTAAAACCTCCTCGAAAAACCCAGTGGAAAAACCCGAGATAGGAAAAAGAGTACCAGACTTCTACGTGGTTTGTACAAGGTAGTCATACATAAAATCTTCTGAGGTTGGTGGCATTCCACGACCTCAGGATTTCTTTTCCTTCCATGGTTATGAGCTTGTAGGCTCCTTTGCCTGAAACTTCACTGATTCCATAAGGGCCTTCCCAGTCTGGCTACCCCGCTTCCCTGCCCAGGAGGAGGTGGTCCTATGTTAGCACGGCGAAGGACGAGGTCTCCTAAGCTAAAATGCCTTGGATAACACCTTCATTGTATCTCCTCGTAATCCATCTTTTCAACTCTACTTCCTGGAGGTGGGCTTTTTCCTGTATTCCCTGGCCAGATTGGGTTCTTCCCTTCTTGGACTCGTTTCTTTCTTCCAGTAGGCTAATAATGTCGACCTTGCCTCTTCGATCTCTACTGGTATGATTGCATCAGCCCGTAAACAAGCCTAATGGTGTTTCCTAGGTTGAGGAGTGCGGTGTTGTCTTGTGGGCCCATAGAATGCTTCCGAGCTCATTTGTCCATGCGCCTTTTGCCTTGTTCGAGTCTCTTCTTTAGCCCCTGAGGATGACCTTGGTGGCGGCCTTGGCTTGGGGGTGCTCATCGAGGTGAAGTGCTGCGAGATTTGGAGGTCCTTCAACAGTTTCCTAAACTTCCGTCTAACCGAGTTTCGTTGTCCGTGATGACAGATCTCGGTATACCAAATCGGGTTATGATATTTTTCCATATGAACTTCCTGCATTGCACCGCCATCACGCGAGAGGGCTCCGCCATCCACTTCGTAAAATAATCTATTGCAACAATTAGGTACTTAACTTGGCCTGGAGCTATGGGAAATGGTCCAAGGTCGATACCCCACTTCTCAAATGGCCAGGAGGCCGTGATTGCTGTCATTTCTTCCGCGGGCGTGTGAAATGAGCGTGCTCTTGACATTTCTGGCATGTCATTACCAGCTTGGCCGCTTTACGGGTTAAGGATGGCCAGGAGTACCCAGCTTTGAGGAGTTTCAAAGTGAGAGCACGTCCTCCGGGATGGTTTCTAGCAATCCCTCATGAATCTACCGGAGGACATATTCAGCTTGTTCTCGTTCAAGCACTTGAGCAATGGCTGGATAATCCTTTCTTGTGCAATTGACCATTTATGAGAGTGTAGAAGGAGCTTGATAGGCTACCTTCCTTGCTTCCTTTGGGTCACGGGAGGGTTCCAAGATTAAGATATTCTATAATCCTTGCCGCCCAGCTTGGTACGCTCTTGATCCATCCGACCTCCTTTTCACTTGTAATACTGGGTGTCGGAGCGTTTCAAGGATGACGCTGTTGTTGTTCCCTCTGGGCTTGGTGCCGGCTAATTTTGATTAAATTTCAGCTCGAACATTCTCCTCGTGCGGGATGTGTTTCACTTCTACTACGCGTGGAAATCGGAAAATATGCTTTTAACATTTTCCAGGTAGAGTCTCAACATTGAATCACGAGCTACGTATTAGCCATCGATCTAGGAGGTCATGATGGGAATCACGCATAACACAAGCTCCTTTATGCCCATATCCTTTGCCAAGTTCAGCCCTACTATGATTGCTTCATATTCGGCTTGATTATTGGAGGTGGTGAAGTCGAAGTTAACCGACACTCAACTCGGACTCTCGTCATTCCTTTCTAGCATGACTCCGGCCCCACTTCCCGGAGATTTGATGAGCCATCAACATACAGGGTCCATATTTCAGATTCTCTTATGAAATCTGCCAGCATTGGGCTTTGATTGCCCTTCTTGGCTTGAATCGGATATCAAACTTCAGAGCTCAACGGACTAGGCAATCATCCAACCTGAGATCGGGCTTCTGCAATATGTATTGAATTGGCTGGTTCGTCCTAACCAAGACAATGTGGGTCTGGAAGTATTGCCTTAATCTCTTGGCTGCGAGTACAAAGCAGAAGGCAACTTTTTCGAGTTTCTGTATTTTATCTCAGGTCCTTGTAGAGCCTTACTGGCGATGAGACCTTCGCCTTCCTTCATCTTCCCTAACTAAGACCGCTCCTACTGCAACGTTCCCCACCGAAGATAGATTATGAGGACTTCGCTGACCTCTGGTTTTGATAATGTTGGGATGCCAAGTATTGCTTGAACCCTTGGAAAGCTTCCTTGCATTGTCACGTCCATTCAAAGTTCTTTCCTTTCTTGAGCAAATCAAATTAAGGGAGCGACCTTCGGGCTGAAAGGATAAGAACCGGGATAGGGATGCTAATCTTCTTGTGAGCTTTGGACCTCCTTTACATAGGTCGGACTCCTCATTCCTATTATAGCTTGGCATTTTTCCGAGCGGGCTTTGATCCCCTATGGGTAAGCATGAATCCCAAGAACTTTTTGGCATCCAAGCTCACTTTGTGAATAGATGCTCTTATATTTCTTTCCAGGTCGAGATAAGGCTTCCGACTTCCCTTGTTTTTACCAACATATTGTCGTTTTACACTTTCATCTTGCTCCCGAGATACTTGCCAAATAATCTGTTCATCAACCTTTGATATGTGCATCTTGCGTTTTTCATCCGAAGGCGTCACCTTATAACAATAGTTGGTCCTCTGTGATGAACATCGTTTCTCCTCATCTTCCCGTTCATGGGTATTTGGTTGTACCTGAGAGGCATCCATATAGCTTAGAAATCGGAAGCCTGAGGCCGATCAACCAAACTGACGATGCTCGGAGAGGGTATGGATCCTTTGGGCAGGCTTTGTTTAAGTTCGTATAGTCCATGCACATGTGGAGCTTTCACTGGCTTTTGGTACTAACACGATGTTCGACAGCCAGGTAGGATAAAAGACTTCTCTAATAAATCCGGCTTTTGGGAGCTCGTGCTCCATTACTACTTTGGCCTTCTCCTCTGACATTCTCCTTTCTTTTGTGCTATCAACTTGGATCCGGGTGTAAACAGAAGGTAATGGCTCATGATTCCTGGCATGTTTGTAGCACCACGCGAAAATATTTGCGTTTTCCCTAAGAACTGGATTACTGCTTTTTAGGGATGGTAAATTCTTGTTTATCTTGTCGTCCTATTAGGTTCTTTTCCATTTGAACTTCAAGTTTGCCCTTGGGTTTTGACCTGGAGTGCATTTCTGGCTACTCATGTCCAAATCTATTATCATCCCGTTGCTTGTTCTTTGGTCATGGCTTTTGGCTTTTTTCTTTCCCACCTCGAGGCTTGCATTGTAGCATTGTTTGGCTACAACTTGGTTGCCTTTCATGGTGATCACGGTGCCTTCTTCGGAAGGGAATTTCATTACGAGGGGGGGTTGATACCACAGTTCCGAGTTTGTTGATTGTTGGGCGTCCAATGATCGTATTGTACGTCAGCGCAATTGATCACAAGGAAATCCAATGGAACCGTCTTAGGCTTGGCTCCAATGGTTACACGAAGCGTTATAAAACCTTCGGGCTTTAGCGTGATATTGAGAATTTGACTAGCTTGTCAGGGTAGGACCGGAGGTTGGTATTTTTTAACCCAGTTGTCAAACGCTGGTTTGAACATGAGGTCTGTTGTGCTCCCTTGATCCACTAGGATTCTCTTTACTTCTGTGTTTAACATCACCTTGGAAATCACCATGGGGTCATCATGACCTGGAACCAAGGAAACACCGATACGACACGCGATATGAATACGACACGATCTAACATAGGGACACGGCAATTTTTACAAAATATAGAATACGATCCTTAGGATACATGTATAATAAAACATAAAAATAGCATGCTATGATGAGAAAAACCAAATCTAAACACTTTTATGGCTAAAAACACCCAATAAAATAATGAACAAATGTTTGCATAATGAAAATGGAATTGTCGCCATGTTTGCTTGAGTTAGAACTATGTCAGTGGCATGTTAGGGGTTCTCAATTTGAGAGATGAAGAGGACAAGGAGTACACCCTTTGGACACAGTGTTCGAAATCGCCAAAGTGTCGGTGTTAAAGTGTCACACAGACGCGGCAAGATTTTTGAAGTATCCGTGCTTCACAGCCTGGGACAATCCCTAGATTGTCTTTTCTGAGAACATGGGGCGGGACGGCTTTTTCTTGGACTTGCCATCTTCCGTACTCGCATCAATTCTCATGACTTCCTTCAGAGCCCTCTTTCGTGCTGACTTTGAGAATCCTCCCCAGCGAAGCCGCCTGATTGTGTATGGTCTTAGTCACCGTGTCTTTCACCTGGTTATTTCGGGTCTCATTGGTTTTCGGTCTCCGATTTTGTGTTTTGTTTTCATCTCTTCCACTTGGTGATTGTCTTCTTCTTAGGCTTCTCTGGGTGGCTACATACTTTGCCAATTTTCCGCTTTTATGAGTTCTTCCATAGCATCCTGAGGTTTCGCAGTCCTTCGTTTTGTGTCCAAAACTCCCGTGAAAGTCACAGAACTTGAACTTTTGGTGTTTGCTCTTGGCCTGATAGGTCATGGTCTCTTGAGGCGCTTGGTGTTTTGGATTTCCTTATAGATTTTGCTCAAGGACACATTTAGTGGGGTGTAGTCAATGAAACGACCTCGTGTCCGAGCTTTTCACATAAGAGACGCGCTTCGCCTTGTGAGATCTTTCTCGCTCCCGCTAAACGATCATTGTCTTCTCTTCTTCTTTGGAGCTCATTTTCCAGGGCTTGCACGCAGATTGCTTGATCACGCATCATATGGAAAATGTCGTCATTAGGGGTTGGGGCGAGCTTCGCTCGTGACGCCCTTGAGGCCCTGCTAAATTCTTGGTTGGCGCCTAGAATCGGGCTCCGCTTGAGCGATGGTAATGCTGGTTGCTAGCGACATGTCTCCTCTGGATGATGGAGTGCACCTGTTGTTGCACCTCCAGGCCGTGTCCATCAGCCCGGAATGCAGATTCAGATGACGCGTCGTCCATCCTGGGGAGGTTCGGGTGCGGACATCGCCGCCCTGAGAGACGGGTCTCCCTTGGTCTTAGTTTTGGCCATGGTTCTCCTGGGTAAATGCGAAGGAAGGGATTAACAGCAATCGTGTCCTCGGCAATGGCGCCAATGTAACGAAGGAGGTTACCAAGGGAATGGGAGACTACACGAAATCATTGCCTTCGCTCCTCTATGAAGCTCGTTGTAAAATGAGATGGATGGTGGGGTACTTGCAAGCACTCCACCAAGGGTATCAGGAGCGTGAGGTACCGGTTAGTGTATGGGTTTAATGCGTACCCGTTTTCCATTTGAATACCCCTAAAGTAGGAAATCTAGGCGCCAGTGACCACCATCCCACTTTCTGGGGATATGGCTAGTTGGCTTATACGTGCCCCCATGCCATGGGATCATGGGGGGAGTGGCTAATCACAGGGTACACGCGCTCCATGAGGAGCGAAATCGGATCACGCTCTTTATCTTCATTTACCCGGAAGACGTAAGGGGTTGGAGACGCGTTCCGCGTTCCTTGCTTGATACTTGGGCTTTCAATCATGAATTTCTCCAATGCGTAGGCCCAAAATTACTATGAGCCTCTTGGGCTTATAATTAGCTCGTAGCATTATTAAATATTCCTCTCCTCACTAAATTCTATATAGTTCTTTCTCTTTCTCATTTATTTTTTAACAATCATGTTACGATTCTTTTGTGAACCCATACATAAAATTGGAGATTCTAAATCAATTTCATTTCTAAAAGAGTTAGAATTGAAATTAAAATTATACATTCCAATTCCAACATCAAATGGACCTAAGATATAATAAAACATATTACTAGATTTCCTTTGTCTCTGATATTAATCTTAGCCTCTCTGATATTACTAGATTTCCTTTCTCTTTGTCAACCTGCAAGCCATCACCAGAATCTCAACGTGCATAAACTAAGGAATTTAATCTATTATTTACTTTTTGACAGTATTCTCAGTGCAAGCATAAACGATTAGATTACCTAATCAAGTTATAATAATTAACCTAAGAGGCCAAAAAATGCATGCTATCTGTAATGCTTTTATATAGCATACGAACAATTTATATAGACTAGTATGCAGTTTTGTTGAAACCTGAAATGCCACTGAAATTATTCTGTTTTTGTTTCATCCTTGATGAAACATAAATCTTATGAAGCAGAAATCAAGACACATAAAACTGACAAATCTGAATATTGCTGCATAGATAGGCAGCATATAAAACTAACCACTGAGGTAATTTCTTCATTCACTGATTAATTCAGTCTTCATAAAAGAAAATTAACACATTAAATAAATATACATCCTAGGCCCGCTGAAGCAGATTGGCGACTGTTTAATGACTTTAGTAGTAACCTTTGGATCTACTTTCATATTTTAGCATATGTTCAAACAACTTAATCATGGTATTATATTTCATTGCTGATAATTGTCTTGTTGAGAATATTTTCTTTCTAAAATCCTAAAATTGTATTTATGGTTTTTGTGTTCATAGCTTCCCAAGGAGCTACATTACTGCTCTTGGGTTCATCGCCTGCTGCTAGACATGTTATTGGTGCTGCTTTTGATAGACAACAACCACAAGGGCATGGTAGACAGCTGGTTAGTGTGCTAGATAATTGTTCTTCCTTCCATTTTGGAATTTTTAAAGCTTGCCAAGATTGCATCTTGATGCTTCTTGTTAGAATATCTAAGAATATCCAGAGTATTTTAGATTATTGCAGTAATATCTTAGGATATCTTTAGGATATATGGAATTGAGTAAAGGTTTACTTTGGTCCCTAAAATGGTATATGTGCTTCACTTTTGTTCCTAAAATCAATAGTGTCAATTTAGTTCCTCAAATTGCAAAAAATATTTAAATTAATCATTTTGGTGATTCATGTTAGCCCACGCGAACACTATCATTGGGATTAATTTGAGTCACTTTTGTAATTTTAGGGACTAAATTGATATTTTTTTAATTTTAGAGACTAAAGTGAAACATGCATACAATTTCACAATCAAAATAAACCTTTAGTCATATGGAATCATTTAATCATCTAATTCTGGGAGTTATTTTAGCTGTGCATTATAGTCTTATTTTATGAATGGGCTTGTGCTTGTACTAGAAATGATATAGTTGACCTAATTTCTAGCATCAAAATTACAACTTTGTTTTTAATATTTGTCACATGCTGTGAAGCAGGGACACAATACGGACATAGAGATACTCCATACTCATAAAATTACTGGACACAGAATCATTTTACACACACACACACACACATACACATTTCTAAACTTGTTCTTTTTTTGTCCAGATTCATTTTACACACACACACACTTCTAAACTTGTTCTTTTTTCTTTACTCTAAACTTGGGGCTTGAGTGGGTTTGATGCTTCTTATGTTGATCCGCCAAAAAAATGAAAAAAAAAAGTTAAAAAAAGGAAATAAAAAATTCAAAAAATGTGTTTAGCTGTGTTTGCGGTGTGTTTGAGCTGTGTCCAGACACATTTGAGTAGTGTCCATCGCGTGTTTGAGCTAGAAAAATTTATTTTTTAATTTGGACATGTACAGATGCCTGGACATGTGTCGTATGAGTGTCCACTTGGTGTTGATGTTTCATATGTGTCATACACTTAACACGCCAACAACTAAGCTTCATACTAATCCAACTGGATATTATTGAGAGCCTCCATTTTCTCTTTATTTTTCCGTTTCTAAAATCCTATAATATCAACCCCCCCAAAATACCGTCTTAAATGGTGGTCCAATCACTTGTTGAGGTGACTTGATGGAACATATTTCCCAAGGCTGAAACTGCATTTGTGGTGCATTAATGGTACAAGCAGTTTCTCAGTAATAATGTTCTGCCTATCTCGAAATTGTTAAGTTTATATCATCTATTTTAGAAATACCACGACAGTTCTGAATGAGTGGAACATGTTTTTCCCCAGGTAGTAATCTGATGTAACATTCAGCGAGTCTGTCTTTTCACAACAGAATCTCTAAAACAGCGTCCTATTGAATCTCTGGGTAAAGCCAGAAGACATAATAATTTCCAAGGAATCCAGTAATCCAATTTTGTAATATTGAAGGGAAGGTCCACTTCAAATCATTGTTTTAGATTGCAGTAAAAAGCTGGAATTTCATTTTATTTGGAAGATGTGATGCTAATTGTTGGAAATTGGAGTAGTATTTAATGGGAATGTTGAAAATAAAAGTAGTATTGGAGAAAAGGTATTTTCTATATATTGGAAGAGGTTACACAGGCCAAATAAATAGGCCTAGGAAGCATATGTACATTTGATCCTATTCCTAAATTAAAGGAGGAAACAATCTCCTCTTAAATAAAGTCAAAGATATTGACTACCTAATAAAGAAAAATTTTCTAATCTTCCTAATCTACAAAAAGGATTAAAAACAGAATAATCTAGATCAGAAAATCCTCTCTAAAATAAATGTTAATTACCAACACTCCCCCTCAAGCTGGGTGATAGATGTCTACCATGCCCAGATTGGACCTTAGAGTCTCATACGTGTTTTTCGGAAGGCCTTTAGTTAGAAGATCTGCAGTTTGTTGACTTGATGGTGTGTACTCTAGACTAGCAATCCCATTTTCAATCTTTTCCTTTATAAAGTGGCGATCAATTTCCACATGTTGGTTCTATCATGATGAATTGGATTCTTGGCTATGCTGATGGCAACTTTGTTGTCACATGAGATCTTCATAGGGTAGTTTGAGGACATTTTGAGCTCCTTAAGCATTCTTTG
The DNA here is from genome assembly GCA_030441495.1 of Dalbergia oliveri. Classification (NCBI taxonomy): domain Eukaryota; kingdom Viridiplantae; phylum Streptophyta; class Magnoliopsida; order Fabales; family Fabaceae; genus Dalbergia; species Dalbergia oliveri. The sequence continues at coordinate 1,920,369 of JAMLFY010000009.1, forward strand.
GAGCCATATCCATTCGCAAATACCATGAGACAATGCTCTAAACTCTGCTTCAGCATTGCTTCTTGCAACTATTGGTTGTATTTTACTCCTCCATGTGACCAAATTTCCCCAAACATAGGAGGAATAACCTATGGTGGATTTTCGGTCAATGATTGACCTTACCCAATCTGCATAAGTGTACACCTCAATGCCTCTATTAGAATTCTTTGCAAAGTGTAGTCCTCTGCCTGGAGTTCCCTTAAGGTATTGGAGGATTCAGTTTACAGCCTTCATGTGATACTCGGTGGGATTGTTCATGTTTTGACTCGCCATACTCACAGCAAAGCAAATATCAGGTCTTGTGTGAGTCAAATAGATTAGTTTTCCCACAAGTCTTTGGTACCTGCCCTTGTTGGTTGGAGGACTCTCTTCATCTAACCCACCTTTCTTTCCTGGATCCATTGGAGTGTCAATAGGCTTACATACCAACATACCAGTCTCTTTCAAGAGATCCATGGTATATTTTCTCTGGATATAGAAATTCCACTTTTTGTGAAGTAATTAAGTTTTCCTAGGTCCTTTACTTCAAATTCCTTCAGGAGCTTCTCAGCTGTTCGAACCTCTTTATGGTCATCACTTGTGATGACTATATCATCAACGTACACAATGAACAATGCTGTTTTTCCTTCCAAAGAGTGTTTGACAAACATTGTGTGATTTTTTGACATTGAGCAAAACCATTTCCTTTGACAACTCGGGTTAGTCTTTCAAACCATGCCCAGGGTGATTGCTTGAGGCCATATAAAGACTTGCGTAGTCTGCATATTTTGCTTGCTGTCCTTGGGTTTTCAAGTCCTGGGGAATGCTCATGTACACTTCTTCTTCTAGCTCGCCATTGAGGAAGGCATTCTTGATGTCAAGTTGCTGCAAAGGCCAATCTAGGTTTGCTGCCAAGGATAGAATAACTCAAATTGAATTTGGCTTTGCCAGGAGCACAGGTCTCCTCATAGTCTATGCCATAGGATTGTGTGAACCTTTTGGCTACTAGACGTGCCTTGTATCTATTGACACTTCTATCAGCATTGTACTTGATTGAAAAAATCCATTTGCACCCAACTGTTTTCTTCCCTTCTGGCAAGATGGAAAAATCCTAGGTTCCATTCTTCTCTAGAGCTTGGATTTCTTCTTTCACAGCTGCTGCCCATTTTGGGTTTTGTAATGCCTCTTCTATGTCTCTTGGTACTTGAATGTTGTCAAGTGCTGTCAGAAAGGCTTTATGGTTTGATGACAATCTATCATAAGACACACATTTTCCAATAGTGTTGAGTGCAAGACCTCACACCTTTTCTAACAGCAATGGGCAGATTTAGATTAACATTTTCTTGGCTATAAATTTCAGAATGTGAAGAAGCAGGAAAAATGTTACCTTGGTGAGTTTCTCCAAGCTTTAGCATTCGGTTAGATTCCTGGTCCTGCCTTGGAAGTGCGGTAGGCTCTTGATCCATTTGGGTTTTCTGCCTCCTTGAATACACAAGAAATGGCTTGTTTGCTGGTGCAGGTGCAGTAGGCCTTTTATTTGCTGCCTCGGGTTCAGCAATTTCAGCAATTGTTGTTTCTGATTCTGTTGTTTCATTTACTGGTTCTGCTGGTTCAGCAATTATTGCTTTAGGTTCAGCTGGGCAGTGGGTTTTCAGGCCCAGTTCCTCATAAAAAATGCTAGTGTCCCTGAATTTCCAGAACTGAAATTCATTGTGTCTCTCTTCCCCTGAATTTCAGGCTTGGAAAAAAATGGCTTGTCATCATAAACGGTGACATCCATAGAATGGTAGAATTTCTTGGTTGAGGGAGAATAACATTTGTAACCTTTGTGGTTTGGTGAATAGCCTAGAAAAATGCAAGGTATTGATGTAGGGTCAAATTTGCTATGGTTTGGGGAGCACCCAAATATTTTAAGAGGGATATGTGTGAAAAGTCGAGTGTTTGGGAAGAAGGTTTGAAGGGTAGAGTGAGGAGTGTTATGGCTTAGGATTTTGGAGGGCATTCGGTTGATAAGGTAGGTGGCTCTGAGGATAGCATCTCCCTAAAAATTTGATGAGACATTAGTAGCTAGCAGATCTAGCAACTTTCAAGAGATGACGGTTCTTTCGTTCTGCAACTTCATTCTGTTGTGGGGTGTTGACATATGAACTCTAATGAATGATGCCATGGTTCTTAGCTAGGTACCTGGGTAGAATTATAATATTCATGTCCATTGTCCGTTCTGAGCACTTGGATGCTTGCTTGAAATTGTGTCTTCATGGTGTTGTGGAAATATTAAAAAATTTTCCCTACTTCCGACTTTTCCTTCATGAGAAACACCCAAGTTGTTCTCGTGTGGTCATCAATGAATGTGACAAACCATCTAGAACCTGTGACATTGTTGATTCTAGAAGGTCCCTACACATCACTATGGATTAGGGAGAATGGTTGAGATGGTTTGTATGGTTGTGTGGTATAAGTGTTCCAGTATGCTTAGCAATTTGACACACTTCACAAAGGAACAAAATTTAGTTATTTTTTATTGAACAAGTAAGGAAACAACTTTTGCAAATACATGTAGTTTGGATGACCAAGGCGATAATGCCACAACATTACAGACTCAGCTTTGGGTAAGGTAGCTACACAAGCAGGTTTTGACACTTCTTGGTTACTCTTGGAGTCATTAACCCGCAGGAGATAGAGCCCCGCATATTCTTCGGCATTGCAAATCCTCTTCCCGAATCCAAAGCTTGAAATTCACACAAATAAGGTTGAAATTTAGTAACACAATTCAGATCTTTGGTCAGTTTGCTTATGGACAGCGAATTACAATCAAGTTTAGGGACATAGAGAACATCCTTTAAGATTATATCCTTAGACACAATGACTGATCCTTTACCAACCACTTTGGAATGAGTACCATTTGCAATTCGGACAGTGGAATTTTCATGGCAAGGATAATACTTGCTGAATGTATTAATGTCCTTTGTCATGTGGTCAAAAGCTTCAGAGTCCACAATCCAATCTGATGTTCTCTCTTTGCATGCTGAAAAAGCTTTTAGATAGTTACCTTTTTGTGCTAAAGAAGCAGTTCTGCTGGTGCTCTCTGTTTTCATGGTTTGCTAAAGGAGTTTGTGTAACATTTCTATCTGCTCCTTGCTAAAAGGGCTGGTTTCAGGTGCAGCTTTTCTGTGGTTTCTTCCCGTGTGTGGAAAGAGGTTGTGTTACTCCTGGTTTCTCTGTTTTGGGGCGTACCTTTTGCTGGTTTTCCATGGAGAAACCAGCATGTGTCCTTGGTATGTCCAGTCTTCTTGCAACGTTCACACCAAGGCGTGGTTTTTTTCTGCTGGTGGTTTGGCCATGACCCTTTTGTAGCCAAGGCTGAGCTTTTAGACAGTTGGACTGCAGTGGAGCTTCCCAACATAATCTTCCTTCGGCTTTCCTCTCTTCTGACCTCAAAGAAGACTTCTTGATCTTTGGAAGGGGTTTCTTTCCAAGTATCCTTCCACGTACTTCACCATGATCTTTACTTAGTCCAAAGAGAATTTATAAATTCGCTCCTTTTCCACAAGCGACTTGTATTGCATGTTGTCTTTTGTGTAGCTCCATTTGACCTCCTAATAGATGTCCAACTGCTGCCAGTATCGAGTAAGGGTGCTAAAATATTCTATAACAGTTGAGTTGCCTTGCCTTAAGTCATGAATGAGACTCTTGATCTCAAAGATGGCTGAGGTGTTGTCCACATCTGAGTATGTCTCTTGTGCTGCATCCCATATTTCTTTTGCAGTACTGAAATACATAGTCTTCTCCAATTTCATTTGTCATGGTGTTCAGTAACCAAGACATCACCTGGCTGTTCTCTAGTTTCCAGGTTTTGAGTTTGGCCTCATCGTTTTCTGGTTCTTGGCTTCACCAGTTATATATTCCTCCTTTCCTTTTCCTTGGAGGAAGAGGCGGACAGATCTGGCCTGTTGGCTGTAGTTTTGGCCATTGAGTTTATGGCCAGTGATTGGAAGGTTTGTTGCCTCAATTGGGCTGGCTAGGATAGCATTGCCAGTCTCCATCTTGGCCTCTCCTTTTGGAATTTCGCCTTTGTCAGCCATGGGACAAAGAGGTGTTTTAGTGTTCAGATCGTTCTCTGATACCATGTAGAAAAGGTATTTTCTATATATTGGAAGAGGTTAAGGCCAAATAAATAGGCCTAGAAAGAATATGTACATCTGATCCTATTCCTAAATTAAAGGAGGAAACAATCTCCTTTTAAATAAAGTCAAAGATATTGACTACCTAATTAAGGAAAAATATTCTAATCTTCCTAATATGTACAAAAAGGATTAAAAACAGAATAATCTAGATCAGAAAATCCTCCATAAAATAAATGCTAATTACCAACAGTGTCTAGTAAGAGTGTTGGAAATGGTATTTAATAATAATGTAACTAAGGCTTGCATGTACTAGAATTCATAGAAAATATACACTTTTATTTATTATAGATAATTATTGTAATCATTAGCGGATGTGTATATATATATATAGCCTGCTTGCTGAGTCTTTGCACTTGAGCAATTGAGAAAATCACTTCTCCGCGTTTCTCATGTTGGTATCGGAGCAGGTCTAATCCAGCTTCTGGTTTAAGTACTGCACCACTGCCTTCTGGTTCGGCAGACTCTTAGTCTTGGTTTCGTGTCTCTGCCCTCTAGTTCAGCAGATGTCAAAACTCTCACGGCAACATAGTCTTCTGACTCTTAGTTCTCAAGCCTTCTTGCACTATCTCAGCAACAAACACAAAAAAATGGTGTTTCACTGATAAATGGAGGCTAAAGTAAGTTATGTGTCATCCATTTCCTTTTCTGGAACTCCAACAGTCATTTCAAAACTATAGGGTCTTCTTTCAGAAGCTGAGTATCAAGAGAGTACCTCCATTCATGGTTGTCAAATCGGGATACAAATGTGTATTGAAAACCTTGTGTTTTGAACTGTGAATTGAATTGTATTGTAAACCGTAAGATACATGATAAACAATTACAAGTAACAAAAATATTTTCCACGTAAATAAACATTAAAAATAGCTATATATTAGCATTTTAAAGTCAGATAACTGATCTTAAACTGAATTATTAAACCATATATAAGATTACCCAATAGACAAAATTCAAGGGGTAGAAGGGTACACAATGGACAAAAATTTGATAGAAGAACTAAAGTGTCGATTGAAAAATGTTCCAGGATCAATTTGCACCTTTTTAAAATTTTGTGGGTGAAGTACTCATGGCCTATTATTGAGGAGTAAAGTTCATTTTACCTTAATGTATCTGTAGCATGTATGTACATAAGAACTTAGAATTCATAGGTATTATGCATTCTTATTTATTTAAATAATTCTTGTAATCAGTAGTGGGTGTAAAGCCTGCATGTTGAGTCTTTTGCACTTGATCTCTAAACTTTTCTCAAGTTCTTTCTCAAATCTAATACATCATCTGTGACTCCCATGGTTTCTTAAATGGCAACCACAGGCTGCATTGCATGCTCTTGGAAACATCTCGGGAGAAAGCAGATCTGAGAACAACATCCTACTCAATGCTGAAGCAGAAGAAAACCTACGACGCATAATCTACGAGGCAGCATCCAGGAGCTCAAAGCTGACTCCATTGGTGATCTTTTTACATTCTTATTATGTGTTCTTTATTGGTTATTATCTTTTAGTTCTGCTTGTAATGGTTGGTTTCAGCGCCTTAACAGTCGCCTTCCCTCTCGTCCTTTAAGCACCTTCAGAGTCGCCTTCCAAGATGCTTCAACTCGACATAACGATGGGTCCCCGGTTATCTTCATCAATCTTCCATTATCTCTCCAAATGATGTATAGCTTTTGGAAATTGGCAAAGATGTCGCCTAGACCTAATATCCAATCCATTCCCAATATCACGTCCATGTTCCCTCATTTGAGCAGGAAAAGCATTCGCTCGATCACCACCCCTTGTATTTTCAGTAGTACCCCTTCGCAGATCCCACTGCTTGTGGTCTCCTGCCCAGTCCCAATCCAACCTTGTATTCTCGTGTAGGAGCCACTGCTAGCTACATCTGCTCGGCCTCCTTCGAAATAAAGTTGTTAGTGGCCCCAGTGTCGACAAGGATGATCATCTCAGTCTCCCCAATCCTACCCAAAACCTTAAAGGATTTATTAACAGTTGTTAACCCTTTATGGCTTCAGAGTGTTGAGAAAGGAGAAGAGAAAATCATAGGATGAATCCGTGTGTTTCAACTACACAACGGAGAGGGTATATATAGATGTTGTGCAATAAATACACCATAATTACAAATATATGATTTCCCTAATTACAGATATAATACTCCTAATTATAGATATTTAGATTCTAACACTCCTCCTTAAGCTGGAGCATATAGATCATATGCACCTAGCTTGTTACATAAGTAACTTATTCTAGGACCTCTCAATTACTTGGTGAGAACATCTGCCAATTGGTCATTTGAATTGACGAAGCTCGTGGTGATGTCTCCAGATAAAATCTTCTCTGGTGAAGTGACAATCAACTTCAATGTGTTTGGTCCTCTCATGAAAACTGGATTTGAGGCAATGTGTAAAGCAGCTTGATTGTCACAAACAAGTGTCATGTGCTTGGTTTCCCCAAATTGAAGTTCTGAGGAGTTGCTTGAGCTAGATAAGCTCATGTGGTTGAGGCCATGGCACGGTACTTTGCCTTAGCACTAGACCGTGCAACTATAGTTTGCTTCTTACTCTTTCAGGAGATGAGATTACCTCTGATAAGTATCCAGTACCGGAGGTGGAACGCCTATCAGAAGGATCCTGCCAATCTGTATCAGAATACCCAACTATCTCAGTATGCCCCTTATCTTCATAAATAAGGCCCTTCCCGAGGCTCCTTTGACATACTTCAGAATACGTATGACAACATCCTAGTGAGCTTCACATGGTGAGTTTAGGAATTGACTAACCATACTTACCGCGAAAGAAATGTCTGGACGAGTAACTGTGAGATAGTTCAATTTCCCAACCAATCTTCTATATCTCCAGGATCAATAGTGGCTCCCACGTTGGCAGGAGCTTGACATTAGGATCCATAGGTGTATCAACGGTTTTGCAGCAAGTGAACCTGTTTCCTTTATAATGTCAACAGCATATTCTTTAAAGAACTATACCATCTTTGGACTGTGCTACTTCAATGCCTAGGAATTATCTAGTTCTCCAAGATCTTTGGTCTGGAAGTGATTGCATAGGTGCTGTTTGATCTGTGCTATGCCATGAGTGTCACTCCCTATAATGGCAATGTCATCAACATACACAACTAGGTAGGTGCAACCTCTCTGAGTATGACGATAAACACAAAATGGTCAGCCTGACTCAGAGTCATACCAAACTGTTGAACCACGTGGAGAACCTTCCAAACCAAGCCCGAGGAGATTGCTTAAGACCATCCAGTGATTTTCGGAGACGCCAAACTAGACTAGAAGACTCCCCTGAGCACCATATAAACTTCTTCTTCAAGATCACCATGGAGGAAGGCATTCTTAATATCCAACTGATGAAGAGGCCAATGACGCATAGCGCCATAGAGAAACGACGAACAAAAGCCATCTTGGCAAGGGGAGAAAGTATCACCATAATCCAAACCAAATATTTGAGTGTACCCTTTGCAACAAGACGGGCCTTAAGACGATCAATTTGGCCATCAGCCCCGTCTTAACCGTTAAAATCCATCGACAACCAACTCCAGATTTACTCGGAGGAGAGACACCAGTTCCAGGTACCATCCTGAAGTGCACACATCTCATCAATCATAGCTTGTCTCCACCCAGGATGGGAGAAGACCTCACCTGCAGTCTTAGGAATAGACACAGAAGACAAAGAAGATAGACAAGCATAATGCAAAGAAGAGCAAAGTAACATAGTGAGGAGATGGATTACGAGTGGAACGAATATCTTTACGAATGGCAATGGGAAATCAGTGCGCAGGGTAGGGGAAGGGGACGGAGGATGGCACGAGGAGAGTCCACATCAGCCAAGACAGGCTGGAGGAAGGAGCAAGAGTAGGCGATGGCTGTTGGGTAGGTGCAATTGGTGGTTGAGGTGGGACAGGCTCAGCTAGTTGACGGGTTCGATGATGGTAGACCTGAAGAGGGCGAGGCATAGGTGTAGGGATAAGGGGTGGCAAAGGCATAGGAAGCACGGGAAGCGGGAGTTCCTAGGAAGCAAGGGAGGCAGGATGGTCAAATGGCTCAAAGAAGGGAATAGTGTCAAAAAAGGTAACATCCGCGAGACAAGGTAACGACAGAGGAGAGAAACCAGAAAACCCTTTGAGACCCAGTGTAACCAAGAAAAACACACTTAAGTGAACGTGCAGAAAGTTTGTCAAGACCAGGAGTTAAGTTGTGAACAAAACATGTGGACCCAAAAACGTGTGGGGGGAGGGAATGCAAGGGGTCATGGGGAAATAAGATGGAGTGGGAACTTGATAACCCAAAACAGAGGAGGGCATGCGATTAATTAAATAACATGCAGTAAAAGAGCATCCCCAAAAACGAAAAGGGACATGGTTGTGAAGAAGAAGAGTACGTGTTGTTTCAATGAGATGATGGTTTTTGCACTCAGCAACCCCATTCCGTTGAGGTGTATGAGCACAAGATGTTTGGTGAAGAATGCCATAAGAAGCTAAAAAATGCTGAAAATCATGAGACAAATATTCTTTTGCATTATCACTACGTAAAGTGCGAATAGGAACACCAAAATGAGTTTTTATTTCTTGATAAAATTTGGTAAAAACAAAAAACAACTTAGACCTGTGTTTAAGTAAAAATAACCAAGTACAACGAGAATAGTCATCAATAAATGTAACAAAATAACGAAATCCTAAACTAGACATTGTGCGACTAGGACCCCAAATATCTGAATGAACTAAAGTAAAGGGAGACGCAGCTTGACTACTAACACTATCAGGAAAATGACTCCGCATGTGTTTCCCAAGTTGACATGATTTACAAGGCAAACTGGATAGTTTGGACAGGCTAGGCACCATGCGCTTCAAGTTGGCAAGGCTGGGATGACCTAATTGGGCATGAAGGGTGAGAGAATCGATGGTGAGGCAGCAAACATTTGACGGGGCGGAGCCAGGAGAGGCCACGAGACTCACATCCGCCAATCATCCGTCCCGTGCTTCGTCCTACAGTAAACAGAATCTTTAGTGAATGAAATAACACATTTAAGGGCTTTGGTTAACCGATAAATAGAGAGTAAGTTGAATGGAGGACCAGGAACATAAAGGACAGAAACTCTAATATGCAAGGTAGGAGATAGGCATGCCCAGGTGAGAGAGTGTGAGAACCGTTAGCTAAAGTGAGGAGGTAAATATCCAGAAGTAGAAAGTGTGGAAAATAAAGCTTTATTCCGAGATATAGTCAGTGGCTGAATCAAGAACCCAAGGACCCAAGGAGGCCGACTGAGAGACAAGCAAAAGAATTACCAGTGTGTGCAATAGAAGCGCGGAACCAGAGTTCTAACGTTGCTCAAACCACTTCAAAAAATCAACATAGTCAGCTGAGACGCTGATGTGGAGCGGGTGGTCCAGGTAGGAGGAACACTAGCTTGGGCAACATTAACAGAAGGGCGCATGTGAGGATGTAAAGTGTAACAACGATCAATGGTGTGGCCTAACTTTTGACAATGATCACACTTAGGGAGGACTTTCAAGAACGGCCACAGGCTGGACTCTGCGTGACGAGTGAGAGGATCAACTGAGGTCGGAGGAAGGAGCAACTCAATAGGTGGTTTGGCGGGAACTCGAAGGAGAGAGGCAGACACCATGGAGAAAGTTGGTGATCCCAGAAGCTGATCACGGAGTAGGACTCTGGAGGTAAACCATAAAGGGCCAAGAGCATAAAGAAAGAGCTACGTTGCTCCAATTCTTCTGGATCAGGGGGCAAGAGTTCATTGAAGTCATGGAGAGCACCATGAATCTTACCCAAATAAGAGGACATAGAACCATCAGGCCGAGGAGCAATGATGCCCATGAGATCTTGACAAACACGAGAGAGACGTTGAGTGTCATTGGTAAAGGTTTCGCCTTGTCCAAACAAATTCACAAGTGACATGGGCCCGAAGATCGTTTGATGGAAGGAGCAATGGTGGACTTGAGAATGCTACACGGGCATCAACTTTAACCCAGGGGCGCTTAGCCAGGATGTCGATAGCCTTCGTGGTGAGGTGGTCGACATAGTCCTGTCCTGTCAACCAAAGTTTGATGTCTGATGCCCAAGTATCATAGTTGTTGCCATTAAGTTTGTCAGTGGAAGAGGCACACGACATAACTAGTGAATGCTAGAGGCTAGCCTTGGGAACACTCTTATCATCAGAGGAAGAGTTGCCAACAGCCATGGGTCACAAAATACAAGGGTAGAAGCGGTATTTGCAAATACGACGTCGACAAAGTGCACGGATGGTAAAAGGAAAGAGATCGAGGAAGGGGAGGCCGTCGCGAGTTCAAGCGGTGGTGGAAGCAACGGAAAGCTCGCCCACGTGCATACACGCTGGGTGAAGGCCGCGGGTGAACATGTCGCCCCGACTCGAGGGCGCGTGGCGGCGCGTTGGTCAGATCGAGACCAGACCACCAGGTCACGCTGGGGGGGTGAGGGGGAAGGCGCGCGGCAAAGTCGGCGGTGAAGAGGAGCAGTGGAGAGTGGCTGCACCGGAAAAGTTCAGAATGGAGGAAAAAAGGAGCGGAGGCGGAAGCAGGACACAGTGGCTGGAAAAAAAAATTTCACCGAAGGACGTGGGTCCCCCTAATAACACGGATTAGAGTTTCTTTTCTCACTTAGGCTTTGGATACCATGTTGAGAAACAGAGAAAGATGGAAAATCATAGGATGAATCCGTGTGTTTCAACTACACAATAGAGAGGATATATATAAATGATGCTGCAATAAATACACTATAATTACAAATATATGATTTCCCTAATCACATATATAATACTCCTAATTATAGATATTTACAAATTCTAACACGAGAAGAGCTGCAATGACTTTATCCCGTGTTGAATCTCTCCTCACCTCGCTATCTCCTCCTCCTTCCTCTAATTCTTGCACTAACACCAACTTGTAGTTTTTCATCTTGCAAATGTGGTCTTGACCCCATCGCTCTTCGCATTTGAAGCACAAACCCCTTCAACTCCACTCCTGGAGCTCTCCTTGAGAGCCTTCCTCCACTACCACCCACCTTTTCATCCCTTTTCAGGTTAATAGGTTTCGTGTCTCTTGACCCTTTATTTTCCCAAATCCGAATCGCTCCTAATCTGCTAGAATTGATTTGAGCCCCAGTCTGGCCCAATCCCTTTTCTAGTTGTCCAACACCTCTACCCCTCCATTCTTTGTTTCGCTCTTCGAGCGTGAGGAGCATGAGGGCTTGATCTTTGACCTTAGTCAAATTGAGGAGATCCAAAGTCCAAACTTTAAATTTCTGCTTGCAATTCAGGTTTCAGCCCATTTATGAAATTTCCCTTCATCATCTCCCTATCAACATTCCTCATGGGCACTGATATTTGTTCAAATTGCTCAATGTAATCCATCACTGAGCCCAATTGCTTAACTTGCAAAAGAGGCCAAACGGATCCTTCACCACTCCCAGCTGAAAATGTCGTAGCATCGCCCCCTTGAAATCATTCCAAGAGGAAAAACGACTTGATCCTCCCAAGCTTTGTACCAACTTAGTGCCTTGCCTTTGAATGCAATTAGTACCAATGCCATCTGTTCATCATCTTCAATGCAATTAATGGTGAAGTATCTCTCAATCCACAACAGCCATCATGGAACATCTTCGTCGGAAAAACGGTTAGCTCCATTTTCCACTCAGAATTATGACGCCGACCTCGAGGGCTCCCTCATGAAGAGTTTGGAGGTCTTCTTCCTCATGATGAGTAGTCTTGGTAGGATGAGAGTCCATTTCGCAAATGGGGAGGACGGTCCCCATGGTCATGAAACTGCCGGTTTTCATTCTCTGCGAGCAGGAAGGTGATGATAGGATTCCCTCTCTCTCTAGAATCTCCCTCCCAGTGGTCCCTCGAGTCCACCCTGAGGTCCTGTCCTGGAGGCAAATGCCCCCGAGAATGAGCCTTTCGTCGATCCTAAACAGCCGCACCACCTCGTCCATCCTCCTTTCCAATTCCTCAATGCAATCCTCCATTGCAGACCCTCATAGCTCCCAGAACCTAAGCTCTGATGCCAAAATGATGGAAACTATAGAAATGGAAATAACACAAAAGAGAACTAAGTAATATAACTACTCCTTAGGCTGATATCAAATGAGTATCAACTAAGGAAAGAAGAAGAAATAGACGAGAAAATGCACTAATAGAGGGAAAGGTTTGAGACACTAAAGCAGTCTTCTCCCAAGCCTAAAACCAAATGACAGCCTACCTCTGACAGCACACCTCACCCATACAAATATCCCTGAACCGTATCACACAGAATCACACGCACCTCCTCCTGCCAATGCACTCACTCTCACACACTAGCAACATCAGCATTAGTTAGTTAGCCCATTTACATTACCCCTAATACCCCTATATCTTTTTCTTTTATACACCTTGATACCCTCAGGGACTTGATCCCTAACAGAATCGAACCAGTAGCAGAGAAGAATGGTGAACTTTATTGATCACAGGGCTAGGACAATCACCCTAGATCTCAGGATAATGTACAAGGAACCCTAGGGAAAGAGAATTCCCTAGTCTGAGTTAGTTACAACAATGAAATCACACCCACAAATGCTTCTTCTACTGCTATTGTCACTTACTGTTCTTCCCTCCAAAACTCTCACTTTTCAACCTACTTCCTAACTACTATGTTGCTGCAGAACTAACTTTCTGCTGTTGGGAGAGTCTCTAGGCCCGCAACTGGCCCAATAGTGCTGTCCTTACTTCTCCTCACATAGACCTTGCCAAATTTAGGATCCCTAATATTACCCCCACTCAGCCCGCCTGCCCGCTTGCCCGCCCCCAGGGTGAGAAGTACCTTTCCACTAGACTTGGAAATCGAGCTTGACAGGAGCTAAACAATTCCCATGAGTTATCAAATGTAGGGAGTCCTTTCCACTGGACTTACACTTCTACTACCCCTTCCGAATTATGTATCAGACCTGTAATAACTGATCAGGTTCAGTTTCCAAAACACCTCATTTAGTCAGCCCTGGCAGTAACTTCTGCGAATGCTGGTTGGGAAGGACTGCATGTTTCAAACAGCTGACACGAAACACAGGGTGTAATCTGCAATCGGCAGGGAGGTTGAGCTTATATGCCATAGGCCCGATTCTTTCTAGCACCTGGAATGGGCCATAAAATTGAGGGCTAAGCTTCTCATTGGGTCTTGAGCAAGAGACCTAATGCAGTAGGGTTGAAATTAAAAAAAAAAAAAAAAACCACACCCACCTGAAACACAACCTCCCTTCTCTTCTTATTGGAAAAGTACTTCATCCTATCTTGAGCTAGTGTTAAGTGGGACTACAACTCAGCTAAAACAGCATCACGATCAGCCATGAGGGACTGCGCTTTAGCCACCTCAAAGGGATAAGTAGCCTCCTTAAAGATGATAGGAAGGGCACGACTGTACAAAGCTTGTAATGTTGAGGTTTGTGTGGACGCATTATAAGTAGTATTTAGACCAAAACTCAACCCATGGTAGCCATTCCACCCATTTCTTGGGCCTCAACCCCACAAAACATCAAAGATGGGTCTCAAGGCAACAATTGGTCACCTTTGTTTGCCCATCGGTCTGTGGGTGGTAAGATGTGTTGTACTTTAGTGTGGTCCCAGCAGCTTTGAACAAGGCTGATCAGAAATTGCTAAGAAACAAAGGGTTGTGATCTGAAATGATGGTTGTGGGAAACCCGTGGAGCCTTACAATGTCTTGAACAAATAGTTGGCCGGCTGAGAAAGGGTGAGCCAAGGGGGTAAAGAGTGCATACTTTTTAAGATGATCAACGGCCACCATGATGGCATCCTTCCCCTTTGTAATGAAATCCATGGAGATTTCAGCCCATACCTGATCAGGGATAGGTAGCAGCTGAAGCAAACTCGTGCGTGACAAGGCTTGATACTTGTTGGTTTGGCAAGTATGATAAGCAGCAACATAGTCCTTCACACATTACCTCATCCCTCTCCAATATAGATTAGCTGCCAGCTTCTTTTAGGTTCTGAAAAAACCCGAATGACCCCCTGATGGTTAGTCATACACCTCAGCTAGCAGAGCAGGTATTTGAGAATCATCTCTAGGAATAAACACGACCTTGATAGAATAGCCTACTATTTTTTGGAACCTCCTTGTTGCAGGTGGCTGATAATGGATTGTAGATGTTGATCCTTGTCAATCTCATCTTGGATAGTTTCCCACATATTAGTTGTTACCACAGGGATGGCTTTGAACATCATTTGCCTTGATAAAGTGTCAACCTCTGTTTTGAAGACCGGGTCAGTATTGGATCTCAAAATCCAATCCCATGAGTTTAGATGTCCACCTCAATTGATCTTGACCCAACAATCTCTGATCCGTGAGGAATTTCAGACTTCTCTGATCTGTTAAAATAATGAAATGGTGACTGAGATAATGGCGCCATTTCTGGACAGCAAACACCATAGCCATAAGCTCCCTTTCACCTGTAGCCTTCAATTGTGCCCTCTGGGATAGTGCTTTACTAAGGAAAGCAATGGGCTTGCCCTGCTGAGAAAGTACAACTCTTATTCCCTGGCTAGAGCCATCAATTTCAATAACAAACGGCGGAGAAAAGTCTGGGACAGCCAGCACGGGAAGCTCAGCCATGGCTGTTTTGAGTTGATCAAATGCTTGTTGCGCTTCTCCATTCCAAAGGAAACAATCCATCTTGGTAAGATCAGTGAGGGGCTTAGCAATGCTACCATAATTTTTCACAAATTGTCTATAATAGCCTGTCAAACCAAAAAATCCCTGCAGCGCTTTTACATCTTTAGGGACAGGCCAGGAAGTTTTTCTAGGATCAGCAGAAACCCCTGCTGCAGAGACAATGTGGCCCAAATACTCCACTTGGGGGAAACCAAAATCACACTTTTTCTTGTTGAGAACAAGCTGGTTCTCTTGTAGCAACTGAAAGACAGACATGAGATGTTTAGCGTGTTCCTTCTCATCCTTGCTATCTACCAAGTTATCATTGTAAAAAACAAGACGAACTCAGGATGTCATTCATGATGGCTTCGAACGTGGAAGGTGCATTGGTGAGGCCAAACGGCATAAGAAGGAACTCGTAATGCCCTCGTGTTTGAAATGCTGTCTTCCCTATATCCTCCTCTACCATCCGGTTTTGGTGATACCCACATTTGAGATCGATCTTGGAAAAGATCGTAGCACCCGCAAGCTCATCTAACAATTTATCAATCACTGGAATAGGAAATTTATCCAGTATGGTGATGTTGTTTGATGCCCTATAATCAACACAAGATCTCCAGCTTTCACCTTTTTTCTTAACAAGGATGATGGGACTTGCAAAGGGGCTAACACTCTATCTTATAACCCCTGCTAATAACATCTGTACCTGCTGATCTCACTTTTCTGGTAGTCAGGATAACAATAAGGCTGTAAGTTAGGAATCTCAGCTCCTTCTTTCAAGGCAATCTTATGATCACGTTTCCAACGCGGAGGCAAAGCTTCAAAAGTAGCAGCAAATGAGTCTAGCACCTGCTGTATTGCTTCAAGGAGCTGATTGCACCATGCAACCACAATTCTTCTCTTCAAGTTCTTTGAGTACCATTCTAAGAGCCACACTGCTATCACACAATTAAGAGTCACCTTGTAATACCACCCATTCATTGTTGAAGTTAATGGTAAATCGCAAATTACCAAATTCAGCAATTATGGCTCCCAAAGTATCTAGCCAAGCCAATCCTAACACCAATTCAGAATCATCCAAAGGAAAAATGTAGAAGTCCTGTTTTACCAACAGGTTAGGGAACTGGATGGAAACTTCCTTACATTTTGCTTGTCCCAGCTTTTCAGTCACCCCCAACCACAGTCACTATGAATTTGTAGTCAGGTTTCACTTGTAAATTAGCCTCTTTCACAAGTGCAGGGCATATGAAATTGTGAGAGGCACTAGGATCAATGAGGACTCGAACTTGACACCCCTGTACCATGCCCTAAGCGTGAATTTGCTGCTAAATCCCATCACCTGACATAGATTTAAGGGTTAGTTGCAGAGGAGGGTTGTCCTCCCCCAAGACCTCAGGAGCATCATGCCATTCCCCTTCACTCCTTTCTTCTAAAATCATCAACTTCAGGCCTTTATTTTTACAAATGTGATCAACTGAAAGAAAAAACATAATCCTTTGGCCCTCTTATCTGTATATTTTTCATCAGATAAATATTTGAATCCACGCCTACCCTTGTTTACCTCACTACTACCAACAATAGGGGCGTGAGGGACTAAGTCTTCCCTCTAATCGCTACACCAGCGCTGTTAGAGAATCTAGGCCCAAGTCTCCTTGCTAAGTTCTGTAATATTTATTTTTACTCAACCAATTCAGCCTTAGTCATCAATTCATCTAGGGTTGAGAAAGATTGGAGTTTTGGCTCAGCTCTTACCTCGGACAAAGACCATTCAAGAACAATCCCATCAAGTAACGATGCTCCGTAATCTTGAGTGGACTGGAATAGAGCTTGAATTGCTCCCTGAATCATGAATTGATCCCTCTTGGTTGATTTCAAACATCTCAAAAGGATTTTGTGCCAATTCCGTTGAAATCGCCGAAGAACAGCATCACAAAAACGCAATCGATTTGGATCGTATGCTGAATTCTCCCACCATCGGAGCCAGATGAGAGTTTTTCCTTCCATCGCAATCTTAGCAACAAATAACCATTGGCATTCTGGAACCTCATGGACCTAAAAGTTCCGTTCCAAGCTATTGAGCCTCATGTAAGCATCTTCACGTGGAATAAGGGAACGTTGATTCTTTGCCGTGATTCACTTGGTGGTGGTGCATGCCATGGTGGAACTAGCCTTCGTTG
Organism: Dalbergia oliveri; assembly: GCA_030441495.1. NCBI lineage: Eukaryota > Viridiplantae > Streptophyta > Magnoliopsida > Fabales > Fabaceae > Dalbergia > Dalbergia oliveri. The sequence goes on from JAMLFY010000009.1 coordinate 1,937,418, forward strand.
TCGCCGTTGTTTCCACGGCGGCCTTGGCAATGGCGATCATGGAACATGTGCGAGTTCGCATCGCGATGAATGTCATTTTGTTGATAGGTGTCGGAGATTGATAGATACCAAGCCATAGGAGATAGATGTAGATAGAAAATGCCGTAAGAATTCACTATAGAAGATGAGCATGTATTATGAACAAACGAGAATGTAAAGTGACTCAGAGTATTAGAGAGACTCTGAACTCTCTCTGCCCAATTCCAATTCTTAGATGCCCCACCCCTCCACCCATATTCCTCCCCTTGACTATATAGGCTCTCCCCTAATCAATTAGAATATTCTTTTAGTTTAAAAACCCCTTATTCATTGCCCACAATTAGTTTCAAAACCCCTTACCCATAGCCCACATACATCAACTACCCCCTTAGGTAACATATGTATCCCTATAGGGATTAATAGAGCCTTAACATCAAATATTACAAGACCTAACAAAGATGAATCGTGATTCTCCAGAACATCCAAGTGCACATTGATCGATTTCAGTGACGCCATGATCTCCGCCAAGCAAGCTGCAATACTCGCTTGATCTTTCATCCTGCTTTCTGCATTGCAAGCGACAGCCTCAAACTTCTTATTGGTCTGCACAGCCATGGGAGTGAAAATTCCAGGATTCACAAGGGATCTAATACCAGTTGTTAGAATTGAATTGGTAACAGAGAAGAATGGTGAACTTTATTGATCACAGAGCTAAGGACAATCACACTAGATCTCTGGAAAATGTACAAGGAAACCTAGCGAAGAGAATTCCCAAATCTGAGTTAGTTACAACAATGAATCACACCCACAAATGCTGCTTCTACTGCTATTTATACATTCCCTAGGTCACTAACTGTTTTTCCCTCCAAACTCTCACCTTTCAACCTACTTTCTAACTCCTTTGCTGCTGCAGAACTAACTTTCTGCTGTTGGGAGAGTTTCTGGACACGCAACTGGCCCAATAGTGCTGTCCTTATCTCCTCACATAGACCTTACCAAATTCAGGATCCTTAACAATTTTGGTCTATAAAATTTAAAATCTAATCAATTAGTCACTGACTTTGTAATTGTGAATCACTTCAGTCCTTGAAAGCATAAATGATTCATATCATTCCCTTAAACACATATCATTAAAAGTCACTAAAAATAATAACCTTGACTCAAATTAATCTAATATTTTGTTAGGATTTACCCATCAGGACTAACATGATTCATAATTATAAAGTCAGGGGCTAAGTAGTTAGATTTTAATTCTAGGGACTAAACTGACTAACGTATACAATTTCAAGAATTAAAATGAGTATCAACTTTTTTACAAAGTGTATTAGTATTTTTAGATATTTTGTGGGATTAATAATGTTCTTGGCTTTTCTTTGATGCTCTGTTCAAGTTATTTTTAAAGGGTTACCAAAGCTGATTTAAATAAGAATTGGGCCGCGGTGTCCATTATTACTTTGATTATTGCTTTGTTGCTTCTTTATTATTTTCTCTTTTAGTTGTTTTGTGGTGGAGGACATCATATCCTTCCATATTTGTAATTCTCATCTTAAATTTCTTTTTCTATCGAAAGATAAAAAACCTAATCTCATTGCCTTCTTTTTTAAAAAATAAAATATTATAATTTAGAATAACACTGATTATTACATATCACTGTAAAGAAAGAGAAATATCAGCGTCATAGTGAAAGGGCTATCTGGATTCTTTGTGCTTGATAAAAAATCTGGTAACCGAAACTTTGCTAATGGGTGTTAATTAAATATTAATCCTTCCTCTCAACATCATAGGAACATCTTTGCCCCCATGAATTTAAACAAGATTTTATTGTTCAGGCACTTGCATACAATAGGCTTTGATTGCATTCTACCCTGCACTTTTTATAAATTGGGTTGGTTCTTGTCTTGTATGACAGTTTTTCGCCCAAAAGCTCAGAACTGCAACTTACTACGTTCTTGCAATTTTCTGCAGGGTCTTTTTCTGTCTGTTTTGCAACAGGATTCCGAAATCCGCATAGCGGTGAGACATTAATACGAAATTGTAGTCAATGCCATCTAATATTATATGGAATCATTATGGACTGTCAACCAACATTTTCCAGCCACAAACTGTTTTCTGAAGTGTAGTCAAACTTGTTTTTAAGCACTGCTGTACAGGATAATTTATGCTTGCCCTTAAAATATTTAATAAAAGAAGTCTGAAGCGGCATTATGTGTAACAAATTTTCAGGGCTATAGAATGATTAGTGGATTAGTTGCCCGACCATGGTGCTTGATGGAGATATGCTCGAAACAGGAGATCATAAATATAGTGACCGACCCAGATACCGAAAGCACAAAAATAGGTCTGTCTATGATTTGGATGGCTGTTAGTCATACCATATGTCTACAGGCACATAGGTCTACGCGGCAAATTTATTTCTCGGCATGCATTATTTTTTACACTAATTGGAGCATTTCAGGTATGGAAGCTAGATATAACTGCTGTAAGGTGATACACAAATCATTGATGCTTTCTAGCAGAATTTCCGCCGATCCTAATTTTGCAGGCATAGCTGCAAAGGTTAGATGCCAAACCTTTCGATCACTGCACTGTACACGTTTGTGTATCCCCTCGACGTGTTTGTATGCCCAGAAGAAATAAAGAAAACATTGTTGTTACTCTTGTTTGCTTAAAATCGTTGCACTTATCTAAGTGACATTGCGTGATCTTGCATGCAGCTGCAGGAAGCCGTTGAAAAGGGTCCATATCTACTTAGAAAGCATGTTGAAGCTCAACCTGTAGTGATGACAGCTGAGAGATTTTAGTTTACACAAGCTGAATGCTCAAGATACTCTTGTAACAGATTTTTTTTTTTTTTCCTTTTTCATTGTTTCATAGAACAATGTGCTTTGCTACAGAACAAAAACTTTGTTGGTCGAGAGTTGGAACTTAAAGGAATGAGTATGTTTGGTTTAATTTCTGGAGTGGAATATGTGTATAAAATGCCTAGATTTTGTTTTGTTTCATCTTGTGTAAAAACGGTGGAGATTTTCTGCTTCAGATGGTTCCTTTTTTTTAACATCTTTTTCTTGGACGGTTCGCATTTGCATTGAATTAGTCCACCACTGGTACAATGCTAGCAGAATAAGCAATAAGATCAAGCATGCTCAGTGGGATATGACCAAAAGTTCCTGATTAATGCCATAGAACTTAGCCAAAGTATGTTATTAGGCCAAATTCTCTGGGATATGTTTGTAAGTTTGGATTTGGAGGGAAAAGAGGACTTGGAGTATAAAATTACACTAAAAATCCTCCCCTCCTATCCCTTCTTTTAAAACACAAACTGACAAATATACCCTTAAGTTTTGCTCGTTGGGACACGACCCAGTTGTATGAGAGCTTCTTTTTTATCGCTAATCCAGCCATCATGTGAGCCACTTGATTTTCTTGGCTTTAGTCTATAGAAAGCCATAAATTGGAATATTAGTTGTCAATTCTTTGGTATCTTCAATAGAGGCTATCTTCCAACGATGGTGGTTACCCTTGCACATCTCTATGAGCACTAGATTATTTGATTTAAATACTCCCTCAGGTTTCTCAAATAAGTGTCCATTTTTCAAATTTTATTTGGTTTAAAATATGAGTCTATTTAGAAAATTTAGGTAGTACTAAGTTTTTTTTAGCCAATACCCCTAATAAATGTGAGAGAATAAGTGAGAAGAGAATATAAATATGATTTTGTACAATCATTTAAATTTATTAAAAATTAAAATGTTTTTAATCATTTTCTTAATTCATGTGTGTAATTAAAGCTAGACACTTATTTAGGACTAGATGGAGAGTAGAACATTATTGAAACCAAAGTCTACAACAAAAACAACATCCCTAGAGCAAGGCCTTTAGCCACTAGACTCGAGCTTACTAGAGTGACTCTTGATCAACCACAAGCAAATGAGATCCAAAAGATTAAATATGAAAATTTAATATAACAACTCCTTACATATCAAATTCCCTTGCACAGCCTTTTTAATATCCTTAAACAAAATCTAAGATAGGCTAGAAAAACAAATTATAAAACTGAAAAAATTCTACCCAATGATATTAAAGAGCAAGAAAATCATTTAAGGCTCAAAGGAATGATAAACTCGTGCAATAACATTTATCAACATACCAAACCCAAAAATAAGCAACTTAATTGACAACTAAAGTATAAAAATGATAAAGTTTTCACAGGATAGAATCTTAGTGTGTGTTTTACTGCATGTTTGGTGCATCCAAAATTAATTCTAGCACCCAAATTAATTGTCATTTTTCATGTTGTTTGGTTTATAGTGATAAAAATCAATTATTGCCTTTAGATTTGATTTTGGGAAAAAAATTTATTATTTTCTATCATAATCACTTTTAGAGAAACTACCAAATATAAATCACGTCAAATTAATTCTAACTAAATAAATTTTGATAGAATCAAATCTACCTAGAATCAATTTTATAAACATAAAACAAATCGCACTATTAGTCTCTTAAGTGTTTAGGATTAGTGTTTCACTCAATTCAACTCATGAAAGATTGCACCATCATAGGATTGCTAAAGTTCTACTTTTCCAGTGCTCAAATGCATGTTAACGCATAGAAGGGATTTTATTCAAGGTTATAACGGGCCCAAGGTAAAGTTGGGAAACAACGGATATATGATGTTAAGCCAAGGAGAATAAAACAGCATCCGGAAAAGTTTTAACAAGTATGAGAAATTTATAGTATAATACACATTCTCTTGCCACCAATTCATTTCTCTTCCTGCAACCAATTTTGTCTTCACACCTCTACCATTCTTTTTCATTTTTTTCCTTTTCTTACTTTGATTTGCTTACTTTCTTTTTAGTTTCATTTTTCTTTTTCTTTCAATTCACAGTCTCTTCAACAGCAACTCACAATTTTTTTCCTCTACCTCTCTCTGTCTTGTAACTTAGAACTTTGCCAATTGGCATTTCCTTCGCACTTGTTGCTAGCAACACTAATGATAATAAAGCCATTGATCCATATTCCCCTATTCCCCTAAGGAAGAATGAAACATGGCTTTTCACTTCAAGGCTTATAATGTGCTTAAAACAAATTAATGGTCTATAAGGCTCAATGGGCTAGATGATGGATAAGATTCCAGGGTGGTCATTTGGCTAAGAAGCGATATCAAGAAAGTAATGCCTTTATCAAAGTCATGTGTGCATGTGAAAAGGTTGGCTCAAAAAGAACAAGAGTAACTTCTAGTGTAACAAAATACATGAGTGAAAAATCACACAAAAGAAGAAAAGGAATAACATGTGTGCATTGTCATGTATGCACCATCTACAAAATTAAGCTCAAAGCCTCACAAGGTATGTCTCAACAATATCAACTTCTCAAGTAAATTTTCATCACCGATATTTGCAATCTAAGATAAGAGACAATTTATGCACTCATGTCATGAACCTTTGGCCTCAAGTTATCTAAACTCACATCATTGGAAATATTATAAAAAAAAAAAAAAGTGACACCTAAAAAACAACTACCAAAATAAATTTGAAAAGCAACGTAAAGTTAAAATCTAAAATGAATATCTAAAAATTGGAAAAAAAAGAAAGCAATAAGTAGAGAAAAAGAAAACGAACCCCTCTTCCACACTTGAAAGAAAAGAAATAATAAAACAAGGACAAGTAAAATGAGGGAGGGATAGAACGTCCCTATCATGGTGGGTATGTAGCCTCTACCAAATATCAATCCCTTCATGGATCCACATTTGCGTAGACTCTCCTACCATGGTTTGTAACGCTACCTTTGGGTTCCTGGAGCATCAACCACTTCCTACATATTCATGTTGTCTATGCCTATAGAGTTTAATTATCTTGGCCTTGGCATTTTGATGTGTGCTCTACTTCCTTTGCTGTCCCCAGTGTATTAAATTGTGATTGTGGTCACGGATGCAGTGCGGTTGAGGTTGCGAAAATGCGCCGTCGCAACACGCATTCGCGACAAGTGTGAAATTTTTGCATGTCTTCAAATTGAAAAAGAGCTCATTGTGGCTTGTTGCGGCCCTGATGTGGTCATGATACGGTTGCATTACGGTTACGTCAAGTCGATTCATGTGAAAATACATTACAATGCAATCGGTCAATATAATTACACAACCGCAACTATAATATTGTGGTTGTATAATGTGATACAGTCCGGAATTTAAAACCTTGGTTGCCCCCCATATAGCTCTTAGTGGTGAACTATATTTCAAGTGGGCTTCTTGTGCACCTATGTTGTTTTTGGGTTGAGTTCAATGCTCCTCAATCATATAGCATATAGCCTGCAAGTGTGCATCATCTTCAAGATAAGCATAGTCAAATCGTCCCAGGAACTGCTCATGAAGAAAATCCCAATCTATTGGTTTCAAATTTACACGTGGCACCATTATCGTAGTGTGAACTGGTGCTTTACTTAGAATTTCTAAATGATTGGAAAATTCTACTGCGCTAGCAAGCAACTCAGGGGTCTCTGCACAAAGATCCATAGAAGGCATGAGACACTCAAAATGATCTACATCCTCATTATATGTATCAGCTGCGAGATGTGTAAACAACACGACATCACCTGTATCACATCTTGAATAGGCAAAATAATTATAAGCAGACGATATAGGAAATTCAACACTCAAATCATAATATGCATCCTCATCATAATTAGTGTTTTGGAATGTATACAACAATGCCTTCGTATTTCCCTTTGGTATTCCACCCTTTTTGATGTTTCGGTCATTCCTGGACTTCCTGTGGTGGGTGTTAAAATTCCTACCTTACATGAAGAACAATTTCCTGGCATTGGCTATGTTGTGACCAAGAAACTTGCTCCTTATTCTACTTTGATCACCTAGCACAACAAAGAGTATGGACCAGTCATGGAATCCGAGAACAATGCTTTCCTTCTATTATGGCTATGTAAGTTTTTCATCTATTCCAGCACCTTAAGCATGGTGAATGAATATTCATATTATGTGTCTTGAGTATTGCTATTTCAACACCTAAAAGTAATGTCCAATTGGACACCCACTCTATCACCATCGAATGTGATGGTGGCCCCCACTTTTTTCACCAATCTATCACATCCAATATTAATGGAGTGTGTCGTCCAAGTTGACACCCACTTTCCGTGTTGAAATAACATTTACCTTTGAGAAAGTGGGGTAGGTGCAGAGCCTAATAGAGGTTACGATGCTTTAGCCAACAAGTACAAATATGACCATGTTTCCACTTCTCATCCTTCCAAATAGCTGATCATCTGTTAAGGATGCAGCCGAGACTGTTTCTTGAAATCTATCCTTTCTTGTACCTTGATATGTCCCAGCATGGATCCAGAAAGATCTGGCCAAAGCCTCGGATGAAGAGCTAGCTGAATTAGCCCCTCATTGGGCAAATGCCTTTATTGCCAGGGGTCTCTTCAATGGATTACGTCCCTTGGGTCGAAACAACGGGTTTCAGGTGAGCCTTATTATGTCAACTGCTTTGCCTAACAATAAATCAAGGAGCAAAATTGCATTTTACCAAAAAATAAATTTAAAAATATAATTTTTATATACATATAAAAATATAAAATTACCGATAAGCCTTATTACATATTTAAGTGAGAAAATTTCAAGAAAAACATTTGAACAATCTATGTTATTAGTTACATTTTAAACTCTTAAAAATATTTGTATTGATAAGCATCTACTCCCAAACTATACACCAGGTTTTATAATAAGAAATATTAATTTACACTTGTTCAGCTCGATATTATACGAACCTCTTTAATTAGATTAAAATAAAACACTTTGTTAATATATATAAAAAAAATTTGGACTGTTTACGTCCTAGCATATAGTTGCAAGCTTTAAAAATCCATTCTCACTATCATATCAAGGCCTTCCACCATTAGGCCTTGGCTGCGTGAAGAAAGAGGATAGTTAGGATGACATGGTGAGGTTAGAAACCGACTTGGTATAGCCTTTGATGATGAGCCTCTTCTTAAGCCATATTTGTTAATAGTACCAAGGCTGGAGTTTAATGTGCCTACTTGCATAATTGCATAGCATTAGATGCTGCTGATGATGATAGTGATGGTGATGCTTGATGAGCCATGTCATCCACCATAGAAGGCATTATGCAGGTCTTGCTGAAGGTGATGGGAAACGCATTATGCAGCCAACGTTAGTGCCTTGAGTGCACCTTTATTGGGGTATTGACCGTGAAGCTTGGGATCATCCACCACCATATGGCACAACCTTCCTCCATCTTGTCTCTTACTACACTAATAAAATGATGTTTTTAATATTCCTGTCACTTACTGCACTGATTAAATGATTTTTTCTAATATTCCGGACACTTGATGCAGTCATAACATGATGTTTGGATAATTTAGAAGTTTGAATAATTGTTATTTTGATAAACTAATAATTGTATAAATGTAAGATATATTTTAGAAGGAATCTTTTATCACTTATGAGTATATGTATGTATTTTGGTTTATGGTTGATAGAGAAGTTATGTTTTTGAAAGTTTCATGTATACTTTAATGAACCCTGATTATATTAATGGTTTGAAAGGTATAATAAACTTTAGTTTTGAAAGTTTTATAACAATTAAATAATTACGTGTGCTCTTTGGCTTGCTTGATGCATAATTGAATTACAAGAGATTTGGCAATTATTAGTATGTTCAAAAGGAAATTGTAGAAGAGAGAAATCTAATTTTTGATGTGTCTAACATAATTGTAATTGGGCATCTACATTTTCAGCCTATTAAAGGATTTTGGGGTTTGGTTTGAAAAATATAAGTGTTGATTGGATCGATAATGTTTTTGGGTTGAAATAATTGTAGGTTGAAAGTGCACGAGTAACAGGGTTGAATTGTGCTTGAACTTTTTTTTCCTTTTCGTTTCTGAAAACTTAAACAGATACTATCAAGTTTGAACTTGATATGCAGTGGAAATATTGTTAGTAAACTTTAGAAAGTAACTTTCTGAATTATAACACAAATATAAAAACAAGTTAAAAGATTTTCTAAAAAATGTGATAGATATAAAGGCATGAAGCAGTAAATAACAAGGAGCAAGGGAAGAAGAAGAAGATCCTACGTAGAAATTTTATACTAGTTCAGCCAACCTGTTACATCCACTCTCAACCACCGTTGAGTACCACTAAAACCTTTCTCAACCCAAGAAAGTTAGATAGTCTTTCAGTAGCCTTCTGAAGCTCTTACTAGTGACCAGGAGCTCACTCTCCTGTCACACCTGAGTAATCTTTGGCTAGCCTCTCAAGCTAACTCCGTGACAGTCTCCACTCTCCTGTCACCTTAAAAGTAGTCTTTACTTAGCCTTTTCAAGCTAACTCAGAACGATCACTATCGGAATAAAGTCACAAAGGTTTGTGTTTGGGTTGAAACACTAAACGAACCTACACTTAAGTTTTCGTATGATAAACAATAACAGACCTGAAAACTTGAATGACTTCTTTCCATCTTTTCTTCCTAGGAAGAACGTATGATCTGCTAAGAATGTAGAAGAATATTTTTACAAGAAAGAACTGATTACAAGCTATAATGACTTTACAAAGGATGAAGAGAGGAAATTTCTTCATGTTTTAGCACTTAGATGACCCAAAAGTCTCTTTGTTGTAAGCATTGCATCTCCCTTTATACTTGATCTCACTTATGACCGTTGCCCTTGATCTGTTTTTCTGAATGACCCATGTTGATCTTCTTTTTGTGTTTTAGAAATGCAATCTAGTAGAGTAGCTTATGTTCTCAAAGCGGTAGAAGCCGTTGTGTGAAAGAGGTTTCTAGTCCACCTTCAAACTATTTTTTACTTTTTGAATGAGGTTCGTGAACTTTTTCTTCTAGAAGCTAGAGCAATTGGCCAAGTTAGCAGAAGAGATGTCATGTTAGTCCTTGACTGGTTTTGACTTTAAATTTAAGTTTCAAAATTCCCTCATTTTCCTGAAAAATGCATTGTTTACTGTGAAATGTGTTTTCTGAAATGTCGTCTCAATTTTTGGATTTTTCTTTGATCTTCTACTCTTCAATTAGAGCTTGTTGTTGATGATATGATTACGAGCATGATGACTGAAGATAATAGTACACACTTGCTTCAGAGTTGGATTGAAATTTTCACTTGAATTGAACTTTCTAAAGTCACGTGCTTCTTTCTGAGAATTGAGCATTGGTTTCTTGTACTTGAGAGTCTCTTTAATCTTTTAGGTATATATACGTTCATTCCACGATATATTTTTCATTTTCATTAAGTGCCTAATCTCTTTAAATGAGATTAAACATGTTTGCACATGTCATTGTGAAAATATTCTCGCTTTAAGTGACGTGTATGCTAACGTAAACGACCTGTTTGTTGCTTCAAGAAAATCAAGGAAAAGATTAGTCATTCTTCAAAATATTTTCATGAAATTGGTTATGTTATCACTCAAAACATTAAGCATTGGAGCTTTTTGAAGGGTTCTGGAGCTAGTAATAATAATTTTGAAAACATGGACTTGGAAATTTATGAAGTTTTTAGAAATTATAAAGTTACTTGTGTTTTGCATTCAAAAAGTGCATAAGAGGTAGAACTTGCTATATTATGAGTTGGTATGTTTAAATAATGTACTTTGATCTCATTTGTTGGCTTATGTAATATAAGATTGAGTATGTGTGATTGGACAATTAATTGGGGATTTGAGATTCTTATGCCATTGTATTTCTTTTATGCTTGAGATCTTTTGTTATTATGGAATATTTAGCTAACACTGATCCCTTGAATTCCTGGCAATTGGTTTAGATTTTTTATGTACATGCTTTGGATTATGATGCCCTTATGATTGAATGGATTGAAATTTGTTGGAAGGAGATGTTATGAGAGTAGGGAGTGTTTTAAGGACTAGATGATATAGCTTAGTCCACTTTGATGTTATAATACCCTAATATTTAACCCAACACGCTTAGGACGTATTAAGATTAATTATTAGTCATTATTTCCTTTAAAACCTCTTTTAGAAATAACTTAGCGGAAAATACAAGTGAATTTTTTTTTGAAATGAGGTGCATAAAACAAAGTGCGAGCCATTGCGTACAACATAAATGAAACGTAAAGCGGAAGAATAAATAAATCACATCAAAACAAAAGCATTAAAGGACACCTCAATCATGGAGACAAACATCATGATATTAAATCTTATAGTTTAGTACAACAACGAAAATATAATATAAAGTCTTACCCATACGGGCGGAACTTGGAGGAGGAAATATAAAATCAGGAAAACATAAAGAGGAGACATAAATAACATGCACGAGAAGCCCTCAAGAGGTCAGTCCCAAGCTTTGACTACCCCTCCCTCGATCTATGACGCTCCTCCTCATCCCTCGATGGTACATACCCAATAAGCTAAGCAAGCTCCTGGGTGCGCGTAGGCGGAAAGGTGGACGAGCATGGCCTTCTCGACGTGGACGCATCTCTGGGCAACGAGCTAACCTCCGCGCGTCACCGTATCCTCGCTACCCATCTCGGTATCCATGGGTCAGCAGGGCAGACCCTCCAAAAGGATGAGAAAGGGATCCTCAAACGGGTCGGTCTTCGAACGTCTTGGCGAGGCACGTACTCCGGGTAGCCTCGTACCGCCGAAGATGCAAGACGGGCACGACGTTCTGCTCATCACTGGCCGCCCTCTCAAAAATCAGATCATCTCCATAGGGAGAGGTCAGGGTGAAGCGGAAACTGAAACTGGAAAAGCAAATGGGCGTCCCATGAATGCAAAAATGCGCAGTGCAACGACCCTCAAAATGGTAAGGCTGATGATCCGGGTCAAAATGCACCTCCCACAGGGTGTCAATGAAGATCACGAACGATGCCATCCTGAAGAAGTAACGGAAAGAGAAACAAAGAGAGGGGTGAGAATCTTGCTAAAGAATCTCAGGGAAAACCTCATATCCTAATGTCATCGTTTACATCCCTAGGAACCTTGGGTTTATTATAAAAAGGTTACACATGCAAAGGTTCGTTATGAGGTTTTCATAAAAGATAATTATCCAAGGTCCATGTCTTTTATAATGAATCTTTAATGCATGTATGCATCATAGTAGAACATGTATGCATGGCAATACTTAACATTAATAAAACATATCATCAACAATTAAAATCACACATAAGTGGCATGTAAATTTCCATGATCAACCTTTCGCTCTCATGAGCATGGTATTTCTCATCTTTACTTATTTCTCAACTTGTGACATCATGATTTTTAAAACAATAGTAACCGACCCCTGATACTAGGCTATGAGCTCATACCTTAACTAGTCGTCACTAGTTCTTACTTATCCTCTTGATAAGCGAATCATAATCATAATCATAATAATAACAACCCCGACTCCAAGAGTACGGGGGGACCTAAGGAATCACCATCATGGGACTTTCTTTCTTCTGAAACGCATCAACTGGTTCCAGATGACTTTGTCCGCTTTGAGGGTCATGTCGATGCCCTCACGGTTTTACCTTCTCCGTCACTAGGAGAAGTAAGTCTAATTGTGAAACGTCTTTCATTGGTTAAGACCAGTGACATTGTCCGCTTGGGTATGATCCCCATAAAGTACCTCCACGGGTTTCCTTTCTCTTCACCAATCAGGAGAAATGCGTCTCGGCATGTCACATATAAAATTTTCTTTCAAAACTTTCTCAAGTCCCTCAAATTTCGGAAATTCAGTAGCATAACAACTCATTCCGAATTTCCTCAAATTTGAGTCATGCACATAACTCATTCACACATATCTTTCTCATGGAACTTTCTCAACTAATAAACTTTCTAGTTCACATGAGCATATTCTTCTAACTCATTATCATTTCGAAAATCTCATGCATCTCAAAACATGACACAACACTTCATCACATCAACATGCCAATTATACACATAAAATTTCATGCTCAAGATATTAACATAATCACATCATTAAGAATATACTCACTCCACCTCATGGTCACATCTCACTTTTTATCTCATGGTATTTAGCTCCTAGCCCTTTGGTCTTAAACTTGTGTTCCAATTATCCTAACCTTCATCATGAATTTTATAACACCTAAGGGATCATTACCTTATTCTCACTAAGATTTAGGCTTACTAAAATTCCATACAGCATTATGCATTTGGGCAAAATTTACCTCATGATTACGGGTTCTGAATTTCCGTTAGAACCCTTTAAACCGTTTCGCCTACAACTCCATAATTAATTCCTAAACCAATTATGAGGGATTCCTACACATGTTCACTAATTATAAACCAATTTCCTTATTTAAACATGCTGAACAGAATTGCATATTTTGTGCATTTAAGTGTTCTAGAATTCTCATTTTTAATCCTTTCAAGTTACTTATTCTTTTCTAACTTCTCTAATTGAACTTGCTTCACTCAAACATAATTTTACACATTTTAACACCATAAAATAGAATTCATACAGTGGCCAAACATCAAGGGAAGACGAAATCATAAGCTTCATAGATTTACATAATCACTTGATTTAAATGCATATAAATTGCTAGTTTCTCTTGGAATCATTTTAGAACTCAAAACTCTTTTAGAAACCATTTAATCTTATTGAAATCATATAAATATATGCTAGGTCAGTAGCTAAATTATTTGGTTCAAGGAAAGGATTTAAAACATAAAACTTTATTCATAAAGTTCCTTGAATCATCTAAGCTTAGAAAAATTCCAAGACTTAGACTATGGGGACTTATGATTAGAGGAACTCATCCAAGTCCATCATCATCACCACAAGGCCGAAATGGCATCTCTTGAAATGCCTCCATTTTCTAAAACTTTATGCAAGATACTTGGGCAAGTCTTTGCAGCTCTAGGACATTTAAGTGATGGCATAAATTTAAACATGATATGCACTTATTTTACTCTTCATTAAAAAATAAAGTGAGTGCATAAAATAAACAATGAATGCAACCTCATTATTATCTTTAAATTTAAGTGATGGCTTGAAATATAAACATGAAATGCAAGCTTGGAATTTAAACATGATATGCAAGTCCATTTAATTATTCTTGAGAGTTTAGTGATGGCATCAAAATAAACATACTATGCAAGGCATAAACATAAACATGAGTGCACTTCATTTTATCTTACTAGAGCTCTTACAAGACTTTAAAGGAACATCACAACCTTAACCCAATATGCATCTTAACAACATAAAGTGAACTTTAGAGTTCTTTGCACCAAGACTTCAAAGAAGCCTTTGGTTTTGAACTTCATCATCAAGCTCAAGAAAATAGACACAAAGCTCAACACTTTGTCTAAACAAAATACAAAGAACTAAGTCATATTTTTATTTTATTGCTCATGGGCTTCAATCTAGAGTAAAACTCTTAGAACGGCCGACCAACTTTAAGGTTGGCAAGGGTAAGCTTAGAGCTCTTTGAAAACATGTGATTAATTTTCTTTACAAAACTTTTGTGATCTACATAACATTTTTAGCAAACTTTGTTCAATGAAAACAAAGGAAACCGAAATCTTTCAAAGGAAAAGGGAAAGGAAAACCGAAACCATTCAAGAAAGAAAGGAAAAGGAACCAAAATGTAAGCAAGAAAGAAACACAAACATGTATGGTCCAAGACCAAGTTGTTTCAAGCTTTAGAGGTTTCTCACATGACAACAACAAGTCATTATCTTGAAACCTCATCATCAAGCTCAAGTTCTTCTCATAGAAAGGCCTCTTGGCCAAAAAGAAAGGAAGAGGAAAAAAGTTTGAACCAAGAGAAAACTAGAACTTTTCTTGAAGAAAACAAGTAAAAACTTGAAAACAAAACCCCTACCTAAAAAAGTCTTTAGAAAGATGAAAGGAAGCTTTGTTTTCTGATGAAATGAGAAGGAAAATCCTCTTGAAACTTGGGAAAGAATGACCAATGTGAGGGAATTTGAGAGGAAATGAGAGAATTTTTGCAAGAAGTGTGAACTTAGCAAATGAACCAAAGTGTGACAAGGTTCTCCAAGGTTTGGTATTTATAGAAATTTTCAACATTGAGGCTTCCAAGGGGGAGGAGGAACCGGCGCTATTTTAAAGGAGGAGGAGGAAATATCTCTTACAAATGTATGGTTGTGAGTATGGTTGAAAGCATGGTGAGGGCATGGCTTAAGGCATGGTGTAGGCATGGTCTTTGGAGTGTGAATGAGTCAACACATGATGGGCAAAAAGGGGAGGAGTGGCCGGCTACTTAAGGCCAAGAGAGAGAAAATTAGTTCATCTAATTGTGGGTTAGTTATGTGTTTAGGTGTTTCTTTATTAAGGTTTTGGTTAGAAGTTGTAAGAAAGTGTTTAGGTGAGGTAATGACCTAATTAAGGTTGTCAAGACTTGATTAGGAGGGTAATCTTGCTAGATTAACAATTTAAAATCATTCTTTTGGTCAAATGAGGTATGACACAATTCCTTAATTTAAGGAATTGAAAGAAAAATACTATCAAGATTCTATGACTAGGAATCTTGAATTAAAGAATGCAATTAGAGTTTAACTAAGCAATCTTAGGTCTAATTAATCTTAATAAATTATTTTGACTCTAGATTAATTATCGAAATAAATTAATCTTCGAATAGAGCCTAATATTGCTTAGGTTTGCTTAATTGCGTCATTAGGCTCACTGGACACTATTCTAGGGGCAAAATGGTAATTTTACTAAACTGCCCTGGAACAAGGGTCCAACTAGATAACAAATATTACTCATAAACATCATTCCAAACTTCCTAGAAAACGGCTCAACGGCACATTTTCCCGTGTAGAACACTGGGGTATTTTGGTCATTTTGAGTGAAAGTTCGAAAACGAGATTTTCACCTTGGATATCAAACATAACAGTTATAATCCCCTTCAACATTGAGTTGATCTATTAAAGGACTCAGGGTAACCGTCCTTGAATTTGGTAAAATGACCTTAGTGGCATTTTGGTCATTTGTACTTAAAAAATGGGGACGTCCAAATGTGAATGAGGATTGAGCATGAAGTGAGTTATGATTATGTCTTGTAGGCCTTAGAAAACAAATTGAGATAAGTTATATGGAGGTTCTAAGCTTTGACATTGAAATGTGAATCATGTATGCTCATGTCTCATAAATGTGCTTTTGTTTCATAACATTGCATGAGATTTCTTACTTGTGCATATGTTCTCATAATGGTGCATGAGATTTTTGTATGCTCAGGTTTCTAGTATGAGAAATATTTTAGAAAAAATATATCCATGGATTAACATGAGCATGCATGTCCATGAAAGAATGATGATATAGAGAAAGGAAAGTAAATGAACCCAACTTACCCCATTTGAATCTCACGAATGACTACTTGAGTTAATTGAGTTCATCCTAGGTGATTGGTTAGTTTGGAGTTTTTACAACCAATGAAAATCATAGGAGTTGACATTAGTGGACTTTGGTGTCCAAGAAAGGGTGATATATCTATGTAAAGTATAAACATGTTTAAAGTATGAGAAAAGTTAAAAAGACAATGATCAATGTATGCAAGTGCATGAGCGTTCTTGTGAATTATTTGTGTATGTGCTATGAGGTGCTTTATGATTTGTATTGCATTATATCATGACATCAATTTATCAATGAATTATGCTACATCACCATGATTGTAAGGTTGAATGCATACATGCACAAGAATCATGAATAAAAGAAATGTTCACTTTGGATTGAAAGATTTTATAAATTTAAAAATAAACATTGATATATGCACACATTTCTTAATAAATTAGAAAGTGGCTTAAGGAGACCACAATGATGCTTAATATTTTAACCCTATTGAGAAATCTAGTATTTCTCAACCTTTCATGTCATCTTTAAAGGAAACTAAGAGATAGTGGTAAAGAAGATTAGAGGATTACTTCAAGTTGACTTTAATCTCTTATGTTTAATTTGATTTAGTTATGTTTAGATTATGCACTTTCTAATGAAGTTTATGTGTTTAATGAGTGACCAAGACTTCCATGTTTTACTCTATATGGTGCATGTATTCAAATTCATTAGATGTATGGTGTTAATTTTTATGACTAGGATATGTTTTTATGGATATCATTCTTTAAATGCATGAATGAATTATGTATGCTTTTAATTCCTTGTGATTTGTAAGTAACATGTGAAAATAATTTATTATGCCTACTGCACAAAGGCTCAAGTTTTGTTAAACATTTTTTATAATTGCTACTTGCATCTATATTTTCATCTATAGCACTAGGGATTTGTATGGGTTTTGTGTCTTAAACATCATCAATTGACTAAGAATTGCCATTGTCATCAAATTACATTTCATACATGTTTGCTCTTAAACTATGCATAATTGTGGAGGATTTGAGATTTGTTGTCCTTGTGCTTTCAATTTCACAATCTAAGATAAATTTGTAGAAAAAGGGCTTGGAAGCATAGGAAAGTGATGAAAGTCATCCCCTAAAATAAGGCATCTCGCCAAGCAAGTTGTCAACCTGACTACGAAGGACCAAGTTCTAGAGAGCTTCAAGGAAAAAAATTGAAGTTCATAAATTTTCTTTTGTCACATATATGTATCATTTATTTTTCTTTTTCCAAATGCATATATAAAGCATATATAGGCATTCATTCACAATGTAATTTCAATCATGCCTCATAAACCAATCTTTACTTCTTCTAGCACACATTTATATATTACAAGTCACATGCCCAAATATTCACAATCTTTAACACCCTAACTTTTAACTTAATACGCTCAAGTCGCATTCCGGTTAATTATTAGTTGTTACACCTTTGTCTCAAAACTTAACTTATTCTTCTTTAAAATATATTGAAATCCAAACTATTTTTTTTGAACTTTAAAACAAAATAAGCCACGGATGTCGTAAATACGATAAATACACGTATGACACATCAATCATATCATAATCATAATACATGTGTAATCCATAATATAACACAACACAAACCATATAACATGTCATAATCATAACATAATATCGATGTCCTATAAACATAAGGACATAGGAAATATTAAACTCAACAACAAAGGTTGAATATGCACTAGTGCAACGCTACACCTAACTATAACAAAACTAGACTAGTCTTCGGTACATGTTCATCAAAAGATTAGGCTGAACGGGTATGAGAGGCATGACAACCCTTAGCCAATGCAGAAGGAACACTATCTCTATGCTTAACCGACCTCTAACTGGGTAGGTAGCTTGACTCCTATACCCATGCCTCAGGGAAATCACGAACAACACCATCATCCACGTCTGAGACGACACAGAGAAAAAAGGGATGAGAAATTTATTCAAGATTCTTAGTGGGCTCCTGACTCTAGCACAAGTGTCATCGTCATCGTCATCGCCCAGCCACTTTGGTTTTCTTTATGAAGGAGATGTACATGCATAAGGTTCAATTTTAAACTTCTCAAAATCCTTTTATTCGAAGTGGGTGTCTTTTAGCATGGGTCTTAATGTCATGAATGCAACATATCTCATGTATGCATGGTAATACCTAGAATACATAAGTAACACATGTAAATAGCACATATCACATGATTAAATGCACCAATAAAACAATAATGTGACGTATGCATATGCATCTTCTTATAGTGATTGAACTCTCAAATTCTTTTCTTAATGAACCACCTCATACATCATCACCATAAACCAACCATCTCACCTTCCCTGATGATTTCCATTCATCACAAAACTCCACCTTACCAATCACCTATGATGAGCTCAATTCTAACTAGCCATCACTAGATTTAATATAGGGTAATAGAGGGGAAACACATCACTTTCTTATCATGAGTATGCAACTTTTTTGGATCACTCTCATAACCTTTAATTCTGGGGTCTAAGAGATCATTTCCATTTATATAATGTCACCTTTAATTCTTAGCATATTATGTTAAGATGCAAAGCCATAACCATATCATATGTTTTCTCATGCTCTTTTGAACATATGTAATTTTACAATATTCCAAGTGAAATTATATCATTCCATATCCATTCAAAATCAAATAACTAAACATATAAGACTTCAATTTCACATAATTCCTCAAGCATATGGAAAATCACAACATTAACTAATCTTTCTTAAATTTAATTCTAGATTGTTCTTATAGATAAATTTGCATCTTTATGGCAACACAATAAGTAACTTTTAGATTAGTAGCAAAAAAAAAATTAGAGAGCTCAATAAAAAGATGCCTACTTTTAATAAGATGTATATTTCATGAGTCAAAGTTCTCATGTGAGTTGAAATGGTGAGTCTTGAGCACTAAGTTAATCAAGTGATGACATAATTTTAAACATGCAATGCGAGCTTCATTTTTAATCTTGGCATTATAGGGTGATGGAAGAAAAGCATAAGCTATGCAAAGCTTTGAATTTAAATATGAGAATGCAAGCTCTAGTTTTAAATCTTTACGTTTTACGTAATGACTTGAAAAATAAATATGCTAGACAAGAAATGTAGACATGAATGCAAGTTCAATTCTTTATTTTAGTGCTCTAGGCCCCTTAGAGTATTCACTCTAAATCACATTTCAACTTTAAGATTGAAATAGGTAGGCTTAAAGATTAATTATTTAAGTGATATGAAATACAAGTTCTGATTTTAATCTTTAAGTTTTAGTGATGACTTGAAAAATAAATATGCTAGGCAAGAAATGTAAATATGAATGCAAGTTCAATTATTTATTTTAGTGCTCAGATCCTTAGAGTATTAGTTAAATCACATTTCAACTTTAAGGTTGAAATAGGTAGGCTTAATGATTAATTATTTAGGTGATAACATAAATGTAAACATGAAATGCAAGGCTTAAATATAAATATGGTGCAAGGACTTGAAATATGAATGCACTCATTTATTATTTCTTTGAGTCCTAGGCTCAAGATTACCATTTAACAACATAATATCTTCATTTGCTAAAAACTCTTAAAAGTGAAACCTTCAAGCTTTAGAGGTCAAATAAATGATGGTTTTGCAACCAACACCCAATATCCTCATCATCAAGCCATGGTTTCTTC
This sequence comes from Dalbergia oliveri, assembly GCA_030441495.1. Lineage (NCBI taxonomy): Eukaryota > Viridiplantae > Streptophyta > Magnoliopsida > Fabales > Fabaceae > Dalbergia > Dalbergia oliveri. Next base: position 1,957,462 of record JAMLFY010000009.1, read on the forward strand.
AATATGTAGGCCATCAAGGCCAAAAATAAAGAGAAAAGGAAAGGAAAAATAAGAACCAAAAATTAAGAAACCGAAAATGTGGAGAAGGAAGGAGAAATCAACATTACAACATTTTAAACCAATGAGCAAAACAAAAGAAAAGAATAGAAATCTTAAAACAACTTCCTACCAAAGGTGTTTTTCTTTTGAAAAGAGCAAAGCTTGGTCTTGGAAATGTGATGAGAAGAACAAATCCTCCTTGGTGCTGGATGGTTTGGCTAAGAGAAAGAAAAATAAGAAGGTTTGCCTTGGGTTTTTGATTTTGGAGGTGGAGAGGTTATGTGTTTAAAGGAATTTGTATGGTGGTTGTTTGGTGGTTTGAGGTTAGGAAATGGTGGAGCATGGTGGCTCTGGAAGAATGAAGAAAAAGGAGAAGAAGAACTTTTTGAGCTTAAAGAAAGAAAACTTTGAAGTTGTAAGTATGAGCAAGTCTTTACAAGTTCTCTTGATGCCTATTTATAGAAAACGAAACATAAGGGAGGTGAAATGGCAAAAAGAGAAAAATGTCTCTTAACAAGGTATGGCTTTGGGTATGGCTAGGCATGGCTTAAGGTATGACTAGGTATTTTAATTGAATTTCAACATGTGATGGACTAAAATGGAGAAGGGTGGCTGATTTGTTTAGGAAAAATGGGGAGGTGAAAATCTCATTTTAATATTGGTTTATGAGTATGTTTAGAAGTTGATTTGGTTAGGTCATGGATTAGGAGTTGTAATTTAGTGTTTTAGGTGAGAAAATGAGTAATTAAGGTGGCTCAAGACAAGATTAAAGAGTGATCTTATTTGATTAATGCAAATCCACCTTTATTAGGAGGAATCTCATCATGTGACCATTTCCATAATTAAGGAAATTGAAATAGGGATTTTTATTTATGAAAATGTGACATAAAGTCTTAAATCAAGAAAAAGATTGAGTTTCTCTAAGCAATCTTAGGTTCTAATTAACCTCAATTAATTATTTTGACTCTAGATTAGTAATTAATTTACTAATATGTAATTAAAACCTAATATTGCTTAGGTTTCGTTAATCGTATCATTAGGCTCAAAATGCACTTACAGGGGGCAAAACGGGTAATTTTTTGCAAAAACCTCCTGGGCTACCTGGGCTCAACTCGATGTTAAACATTGCTTAAAAACATCATTTCAAATCTTTGGGTGAAGTTAAAGACTAAACGTCACTTAATTTCTATGTTAATTAACCATAAGGGATTTTGGTCATTTTATGTATCGGAACTAAAAAATGAAAATCTTCTATATTAGCATACATAACACACGAAATTCCTTTCAACATCAAACATCCCTGGAGGATGGGGCTGGCGAACCTCATTTTCCTGGTAAAATGACTTCAGGGCATTTTGTCATTTGTACATGGGAAAAATGGGGCGTACACAATCAAGTATTCATGTCATACTAGAACCAAATACCATTATATCATCAATTCAAAGCATTGATACAATTCTAGCACTTTGGCAAATTTCACACCTAGATAACAAAAATTAATTTGCATATCCAACAATCAAATTCAAGGCTACAAACATAATCCATGACACTTCAATGTGTCCACACAAGGTCATGTAAAATTTTAGGGCAAAACAAGCATTCTAGCTATGTTAGTAAAATTGTACAAAGTCTGGAGGTTAGAAACCCTCTAATAATACTCAAGGCATGAATTCCCAAATTTATTATCTTATCAAATGAACATATAAAATCCTACAAAAATTCAAGGTTAACTTAAGATGTCCTCAACACCCTGTAAAATTTTCAATTAAAATTCTATCATTTACTTTGGTAACAAAATTAGACAAATTTATTGCTTTAGAATTTCATTTGTAGTCCCCAATCCTAACTATTTGGTTTTTTATTTTTTAGAAAATAGTAAAAGTGTTCAAAATGACCTAAGAAAAATATTGAAAATACCTTAACATGTTAGCTTCATCCTATAAAAATTTCAGCTCAAAAATCCATCTACAAATACTAATGAAAACTCATGAACCATACATTATTTGTGAAAATCCAAGAATTCCAGCAACCTACGTTAAAACTTATTTTGCCAAAAAGGGTTTTCTAACATCATCCAAACACTCCACAAAATTAGACACATCAATATCTGTGTATTCATCAACCAATACAATAAAAAATATCAAGGTAAATCAACAACCAAATTGTAAAACAAATTTGAAATAGAAAGAGGTACAAAAGCCCTACTTGTGAAGCTTTAGGACCTTTAGCTCAAGATGATCTTCCAAAACTTATTTTCCTTACTTCTAACTCTTCCAAACAGCTCTAATACCTTCCTTCAATAGTGGGGTATGATAGACTTTATTTGAGTTTTTCAAAAAGTAAAAGATTTAGCACAATTTTAACCCCATTTTAATACTACACCCTTACTTACAATTTGGCTTTGGAATTCAACTCAACTTTTACTTTTGAGCATTAGTCCATTGATTTATGGGAATCATTTTAACATTTGAGGGCCTTGATCTTCTTCAATAGGAAACATATTTTGCTATACTTTCTCTATGGGAATATGTAGTCTCCATTTTGGATAATGTCCCACATATCCAAATTTACTGTATTCAATGAATAGCTTCATCATGTCTCTCTAATAAGCATAGTATTCTCCACATAAATGGGGTGGCCTATGAATGACTTAAGTAATATGCATAGCGTTGGGCCATTTATGTCTTTGGTATTTGAACTTCTAACTATTAGATTAAAACCTAAGGTCTGAACTCTAATGAGAAGTGTAAATGAGAAAATGCACAAGAAGAAGGAGTTTGAATTGGTGCTTTTGTTTTCTCAAAAATTTTCTAGAAATTTGAAAAATAATTTTTCTCGTAAAAAGTAGGAACAGAGTAAGCAAATAGTGTTAGATAGAAAAATTAACTTTCTAATAAATTTTAAATGTTAATCAAAAGCAGAAATAAAGTAGTACTAAAGTAAATACGAGTAATGATAGGAGTTTGCACATGAAATTATTCTACTTCGGCTATGGCCAAGCCTACATCCAATCCCTAACTAACAAGTTAAGATTCCACTAAGTATTCTTGTCTAATTCTCTCAGGCTTCACAAATGGGTAGTATTTTCCCATCCTTCCCAAGCTATTCAAGTGAGCAATCAACAAGCCTAATTCTCATAACCAAGTAGTATTTCCTAGCCTCTTCAAGCTAGACAAACTAACCTCGGGTCAAGGTTACAAGAATGATTTAGGTTTGTGTTTGGATATAAATCAAAGCACTCAACTCTTTAGGAATAGTACAAATTGAATGATCTAAGAGTTTGAATGACTCTACAATAGAACTCTCAAAGAGACAATGGTTTCTAATACTAAGCTTTTGTAAGAAGATTTGTGTGTGAAATTGAGTTTTGCTTGGTAAAAATGAGAAACTTATGAACATGAAGGCGTGTCTCTTATGATTTCTAATCTAGCTAGCCCATCAGATACGAGTAGCACTTCCTTTTATAGACAAACTCAAGAATTTGAATGCTTGAGCTATTTACTGTGCAACCCTTGTGTTGAGTAACGGTCCCATAGATCTTTAAACATGCTAGTAGCAACATGAGAGTGTAAAATACTAGAAATAATTCATTGGAAATGAATTGAAAATCCATGAAACCAATATGTTATTTGTAATACCCTAGAACGCAACTACACTTAAGTTCGCATTTGATTGTATTAGTTCACTTATGTCTTGCATTCATTTTATTTAAAATTAACTTAGAAAAATAGTGAATAACTTTTTTTGGTACAAATTAATTTTGAAAGTTTAAGCCTTAGCAAGAATTTAAATACATAGCGTTACATAGATGGTAACTAAAATTACTTTATGCGCTTAATTTAATACAACAGAATATAAGAACTGAATAAAACTACCATCACATAAGCTGAAATGTAACTACATAATACATAATCCATGTTAGGGCATGTCCTACTAGAATAATTGAAGATAAATGACAATCTTGATAAATATGAGGTCCAAATCTATTAGTTCTTTCATCACCATTTGTACATAACAAAACATAAAGCATTGAACCATAGTGAGTTCAGTGCCAACCGTGGTCTCTTTTCATCAGTCCAAGCTCCTTGCTTCAAGTAGATCCATCTTCCTTTGATAACGACAATGGAAAAGAAGATAGGAGTGAGATACAAGATTTCTTAAGATGGAAGTTCTCATTTGCACTAGTTGTGTCATCGTTTCGTACTAAGCCACTTAGGATTTATAAAAAAAAATTGACATATAGATGGTTCAATTTTATTAATTTTTGCAAATGTAATTTAGCCGAAGTGGAGTTTGTGTAACCCCCAATTTTCCTGTAATTTTTACTATCATTAGGAATTACCGAATTCCGTAGGTAAATATTATATAAAATTTGAGACCAAACAATCCTTAATAAAGGAATATAACGTTAGAAGAGAAGTTAGGAGCAATTCGTGCAAGTATTGCAAACCCCAAATTTCTGTACGTGTAAAATGACCAAAATGCCCCTGAGGTTATTTTACTCAGAAAATGAGGATCGTGGGCCCCACCCATCCTCAAGGGGATGTTTTGATGTTAATAAGGGATTGTTTGTGTTATGTGTGTTAATAGAGAGAAGAATCCTAATTTTGAGCTTGACGGAAATGACCAAAACGCCCTTACGTTTTGTTCAATTGCGTGCGACTGACCCGAACCTCACTAAAATGTGTTAAAAGGTGTTTTTAAGCCATGATTAACCATTGGTTAAGCTGGGTGGTCTCGGGCAATTTTTAAGTAAAATGACCGTTTTGCCCTTGTCTTTGTAAGTTTTACAAATTTTGAGATTTTTGATTCGTCAAAAACCTAAGCAATATTAGGCTCAAATTAAAGCTTATTAAATTCTAATTACTAATCTAGAGTCAAAATTATTTATTTAGATTGATTAGAACCTAAAATTGCTTAAAACACCCAAATTGCTTAGTAATTCACTTAAACCCTTAACCGTAAATTCTCTAAATTGCATGAATACCTTGCCTACACCTAAAAAATACATGGAACACACAAAATCCTCTTCCACAAGGCTGTAATGCACGAAATTATTGAGTAATAAGTCAGAAAATTATTACACAAAAATCCAAAGAATGAAAACAAAGAATCATGAAAACATGGAAACATGATTCCATGTTTTAAGCCACCAAACAAAATGATTTTTCTTCCTTATTTTTCTCTAATTTTTGGTCAGATTTCTTTCCTTCCTTTGTCCATTTATGAGCTGCAAAATCTCTATAAATAGGCATGCTTGAAGATAGTTTAGATGCTTAGTTCATAACTTACACAAATTCTAGTTTTAGGAGCACCAAAAGCTCATTTCCTCCTCCTCTTGGCTGAATTCTTCTTCAAGTTTTCAAGAATATTTCTTTCATTTCACTCAAGGAAACCAAGTTCTCTTCCTTTCCTTCAAATCAGATTAGGTAGGGAGTTGTTTTTAAGTTTATTTCTATGCTTTGCTAAGTGTTGTTCTTGGTTCAAAATGATGATTTCATGGATTTTCTCTAGTTTTTCCATTTGGTTTTCTTCTTCCTTTCTTTGAACAATTCAGCCATATGGCCTAGGTGGGACTAAGATGATGGCTTGATGATGAGGACCTTGAGGGTGGGTTGTGAATCCATCACAAGTTAGGCCTCTAAAGCTTGAAAGTTCCACTTGATGCAAAACTTTAAAGAATAATATTTTTATGATGTTTTTATGATCTTGAGTTTAGAACTTGAAAGATGTATTTTTCACTTTGTCTTGCTAAGATATATTGGGTTGAATTTATATTTCTCTAAAGTCTTGGAGGAGCTCTAGTAAAGAAATAAAATGAACTTGCATCCATGTTTAAGTTTATGCCTTGCATAACCATGTTTACTTTCTATGTCATCACTAAATTCTCAAGAATGAATAAATGAACTTGCATATTCATGTTTAAATTTCCAAGCTTGCATTTCATGTTTAAATTTCAAGTTGTCACTTAATCTCTAAAGATAATAAAGAAGTTGCATCTCATGTTTATTTTATGCTCTCACTTTATTTTATAATGGCTAAAAGAATCAATGCATGGCATGTTTATTTTATGTCATCACCTAAAAATCCTAGAGCTCAAAGACTTGCTTATGAATCAAGCAAAAATGAGATAATTGGAGTTAAAGAATTTATTCTTTAAGAAGTCTTGAGAATTGGAGCTTAAAAAAAATGTAATTCTCATCTCCCTCACGGTCCTATGCGGACTACGCGCTCGGTTGCTAAGATTCTCTTCTCCTTGGTCCTATGCTTATCCGCGCTCCAGTTTCTTGCATCATGTTTATATTACAAGTTCTTGCATCATGTTTAATTTTCAAGTTATCACCTTAAATCTTAAAGATAAAGAAATGGAATTGCATATCATGTTTATAATTCCAAGCTATCACCTTATAAAGATAAGATTAAAATAAGGTTGCATAGCATGGTAATAATTCAAAGATGTCACCTAAATCTCTAAAGCTCAAGACTTGCTCCTTTTATCTTAAGTGAAAGATTTAATTATGAACATTCTTTCAAGTTATAAATCGGTCCCATGGTTAATTTAGGCCTAAAGTCCTATGACTTCTTAAGTTTAACAAAAGGAATTAGTTCTAAAAGAGTTTTAAAACTTTGTAAGAATTTTATGGGAAGCTAGTAATTTATGTGTACTTAAAATGTGATTTGATGCTTATTAAGAATTTGGTGTCATTGATTGATTCCCTGGTTTGTATGTTATAGTTTGTTGCAAACAATGAAAACTTATGCATGAAATAAAGACATATTTTCCTGGAAGAAAGTGTATTCCTGTAAGAGTGCAATTTGGAAAGATTCTGGCTAAGGAAAGATTTGGTATTTAAGCGTGTCCATTGTGACCCACCTCTCTTCCTGGAATCTCTAGATGCATGATTCCAGTTGGTATATATTATTCGGCATAAGACTATAAATGAGAAAATGTTATGATGATTATGAATGAAGAATTGTATTATGATATAACATGCAAAGACTTAAAGGTGACTCAAAATATATGAGAAAATGATCCTTTGGACCAATCAAACTATAGGCGGTGAAAAGGTGATTCTTGCCCCCTAGTCTGTTCTCTCAAAAGGGTAGAGACGGAATTTTTACTTATCAAAAGGGATAAGTATATGCTAGTGACGACTAGCAAGGTATGAGCTCATAACCTAGATTACTCCCAAAAGGGTGGAGTATAGGGTGGCCCAGGAAAATGATGATGAAAGTAACTTTAAGTCACCTAAGAAACTAAGTAAATGCATTATGTGAATATGATGTTCTGCTATGCATAGTATTTATGAGATGATGATGAGAAATATGATATTTGCTATGCATAGTATTATGAAATGATGATGAGGAATATGATGTGATTTTATGCATAACTATGTTATTATATATGAAAGGAAAAGTTCATTATAAACATGACATGCTAAGTTTATGATGCATTATAAGACGCATGATTAAAGGGACGAACCTCGGTAAAGTATATTTTCGAACTTAATAAATCAATCTTAGCATGCTCACTATTTCATAATAACCCAAGGTTCCTGGGGACGATGATGATGACACAATGCATCATGAGGTGAGTACTCCTGAGATTCTTTTATAAGTTTCTCACTCCCTCTATTTTTCTTTCCATCTCGTCTTCAGAAACGGAAGGAAGCGTTCGTGAATCACATTGAGGCTCAGGGTCACTGAACTTGAATCTTGCTAGTTTCACTCGTATATTTCAGATATCTATCCCTATCCCTGGAGTGTTATTACTAGGTGCCATTAATGGATGTCCTTCCATCCATATATTATTTATGTTTTATAGATTGCCTACACTTAGTCTTATTCTGTTGGTAGGCAAAATATCTATATGATATGTAATTATGGATGGTATGATGGAGCCAATATATTATGATGTGATGTTTGTAAATTCCTATGTGTCTTTTAAATTTTGCTAAATCATTCACGTTAAGCGCTCACGTTTTCAATTATGTTTAAAAAAAAAAATGGCTCGTAATTTCACTAAGTATTTTCAAAGCATGATTAAGGAACTGAAGCAAAGAGTAAAGTCTAGTAATTAATCAGATACTGCCTAGGTGTATTGGGTTAATTATTAGGGTGTTACAGTTTCTAACCTGGTTTTATTTTGACATGTTAATGACCAAAAATGCCCCTAAGTCATCTTTATTAAAAATTAAAAAGAATAGCCGACCAGAGGTCTGCCTCGAATAAACTGACTCAGATGTTTGAAGGGGATTATAACTGCAATGTTTTGATATCAGAGGTGAAATTTCATTTTAAAACTCGCTAGAAATCAAAAATACCCTATCCACCGTTTACAGTGGTAAAGATGCAGGGTAGTTTGACCTCAACTTTTCCAAAGAGTTGGAATGATGTTTATGAGTGGTTTATGATGGTTAGTTAAGACCAAGGAGGTTCCCAAGAAATTTTAGTGTAAAATTACTATTTTGCCCCTGGAAGTGTCCAGTGAGCTTAATGATGTAATTAACCAAACCTAAACAATATTAGGCTCTATTCGAAAATTAATTAATTTCAATAATTAATCTAGAGTCAAAATAATTTATTAAGATTAATTAGAACCTAAAATTGCTTAGTTCAACTTTAATCTCATTCTTTGATTTCAGATTCCTAGTCATGGAATCTTGAATAGTAAATTCTTCTCCAATTCCTTAAATCAAGAAATTGTGTCTATGATTTAATTTAACTAGAAAATGATTTTTAATTTGTTAATCTAACAGGACCCCCCTAAATCAAGTCTTGACAACCTTAATTGACCATTACCTCACCTAAACACTTTCTT
>JAMLFY010000009.1:1966821-2090201 GCA_030441495.1 Dalbergia oliveri
TTAGTCAAAATAATTTATTAAGGTTAATTAAAACCTAAGATTGCTTAGTTAAACTCTAATTACATTCTTTAATTCAAGATTCCTAGTCATGGAATCTTGAATAGTATTTTCTCTCTTCAATTCCTTAAATTAAGGAATTGTGCCCATACCTCATTTGACTAAAGAATGTTTTAAATTGTTAATCTAGCAAGATTACCCTCCTAATCAAGTCTTGCAACCTTAATTAGCCAATTACCTCACCTAAACACTTTCTTACAAACTCCTAACCAAAACCTTAATCAAAGAAACACCTAAACACATCACTAAACCACAATTACATGAACAAATCTCTTCCCCCCTTGGCTGCTAACTTGGCCAAATACATGGCCCCAAGAAAGTGTCACATGTTGATTTTTTATTCACTCAAGAGCCATGCCTAGGTCACACCTCAAGCCATACCTCACCATGCTTTCAACCATGTTTTGCCCATGCCTAGCCCATGCCAATCAAAATAAATTTCCTCTCAAAAGACTTGAAGTAAGCTATTTGGCTTTCTCCCGCTTAGTAACCACCATTGTGCAAAATTCTATAAATACCAAGCTTGGAAGAACTTAGTTACACTTTAGAAGTTTTGCCAAGTTTAGTTTTCTTGCACTTTCTTGCTTTTTCTCTCAAATTTCTCCTCATCTTGTTCATCTTCTTCTTCTCTCAAAAAACCTTTCCACCACCACAACAACCATAAACCACCATTCCCTCACCTCAAACCATCTCTTAAACACTCAAACTTTCATTTCCAAGCTAAGAAACTCAAGGAAAAATCATCTTCCTTGACCTTCCTCCTTGGCCCAAATCCTTCTCCTCTTCAAGAGAAGATTTTGTCTTCTCAACTCTTCAAGAATCAAGCTTTCTTCTTCCTTTCAAAGACTTCCTTAGGTAAGGGTTTTGTTTTCAAGTTTTTACTTGTTTTCTTCAAGAAAAGTTCTAGTTTTCTCTTGGTTCAAACTCTTTTCCTCTTCCTTTTTCTTTTCGGCCATGAGGCCTTTTCATGAGAAGAACTTTGGCTTGATGATAAGGTTTTAAGACAATGACTTGTTGATGTCTTGTGAGAAACCTCTAAAACTTAAAAAACTTGGTCTTGGACCATATATGCTTATGGTTTCTTTCTCTTTTTCTTGCTCATGGTTTGGTTTTTCCTTCCTTTTTCCTTCACAAGTTTTGGTTTCCTCTTCCTTTCCCTCATGATTTCGGTTTCCTTTTCCTTTGTTTGAACAAAGTTTGCTAAAAATGTTAAGTAAGATCACAAAAGTTTTGTTAAAGAAAATTAAACATATGTTTTCAAAGAGCTCTAAGCTTACCCTTGCCAACCTTAAAGTTGGTTCGGCCGTTCTAAGAGTTTTACTCTAGATTGAAGCCCATGAGCAATAAAACAAAGAATATGACTTAGTTCTTTGTATTTTGTTTAGACAAAGTGTTGAACTTTGTGTCTATTTTCTTGAGCTTAATGATGAAGTTCAAAACCAAAGGCTTCTTTGAAGTCTTGGTGCTAAGAACTCTAAAGCTCACTTTATTTTTGTTAAGGTACATATTTGGGTTGAGGTTGTAATGTTCCTTTAAAATCTTGTAAGAGCTCTAGCTAAGATAAAATGAATGGCACACATGTTTAAGTTTATGCCTTGCATAGCATGTTTATTTCGATGTCATCACTAAACTCTCAAGAATAATTAAATGGACTTGCATTATCATGTTTAAATTTCCAAGCTTGCATTTCATGTTTATATTTCAAGTCATCACTTAATTTTAAAGATAATAATGAGCTTGCATCTCATATTTATTTTATGCTCTCACTTTACTTTCTAATGAAGAATAAAATGAGTGCATATCATGTTTAAGTTTATGCCATCACTTAAATATCCTAGAGCTCTAAAGACTTGCCCAAGTATATTGCATAAAGTCTTAGAAAAAGGAGGCATTTCAAGGATGCCATTTCGGCCTTGTTGTAACACCCTAACTTTCACCTAATACGCTCAAGTCGCATTCGGCTAGTTATTAGCGGTTACATCTTCGTTTTCAGAACTTGACTTGGCTTTCTTTAAAATACGAGTACTAAAAATACGACAAAATTTTTCTTTTTGAACTTAAGACTTAAAATGCCGCCGCGCATGCGCATAGGGACCGACTTCTAAACAAGAAACATAACAACCAGGTATACATCACCATAACAATCATAAATAAACCATAGAATAAACACAACATAACTTGTAGTATTATATTATAATCATAACAAAACAACGATGTCCTTATAAATATAAGGACACCTCAAGATACTAGATACATCAAGCAAGGTTAACTAACGCTAAACATAATTATAAACAGGCTAGACTAGTCTTCAAGCTTCCATTGCGCCCTTTGATCCGATGTGCGTAACTCCTATGCTCGCGCTTCAAGGAAAATCACGAACATCCGCATCAATCCCGTCTGGAGACGACATGGGAAGGAAAGACAAAAGGGGTGAGAATACTTATACAAGATTCTCAGGAGGGCTCTCCGACTTTAACACAAGTGTCATCGCGTCGCCCCCAGCCACTTTGAGTTTCATTATGAAAGAGGTATACATGCATAGGTTCAATTTTAATTTCTCAAATCCTATTATCCGAAGTGGGTTCCTTTTAGCATGAGTCTTCATGGTATGAATGCAGCAGATATTTTATGTATGCATGGCAATACTTGAGCATGACAATACACGTAGATAACACTTATCACTTAATCAAAGCATCAATGAAACATATGCATGTGCATCTTTTACTTTTTCATATTTGAACTCTGAGTTCCTTTCATAACTTTTTCCACCCTCATCATGGTCACCAAAATCCACCCAACATGCCAGCCCCAGCGATTTTAACATGGTCACCAAAACTCCTAATCACCCATCGCCTAGGAATGAGCTCATCCTAACTAGCCGTCGCTAGATTCATAAGGGGTAAAAGGAGGGGAAACATATCTCTTTCCTTGGATCACCCCGTACAACCCTTAACTCGGAAGTCATAATGGGATCATTTCCTCTTTATCATATATTGTATGAATGCAACATGAGCATGCAACCATAGAACCTCATATGACATATCATATATTCTCATGCATTGTAAACATAACATCACATCATCATAGCAACATGCCACAAATACACATATAACCTTAAGTTCATGATATTAACATATTCACATCATTATGAGTATACCCACTCGGCCTTATGCTCACATCACACCTCCTATCTCATGGTGTCTTATGCTTTGGCCCTTACGGGTCTTAAACTTGTGTTCTAATTATTCTAATACCCATATTACATTTTTATTACACCTAAGAGATCATCACTTATAATTCTCACTAAGATTTAGGCTTACTAACAATTCCAAACAGCATTATGCATTTTGGGCAGAAAATTATTATATGATTACGAGGTTCTAGAATTTCCGTTTTAGACCCTTTTTAAGATCCGTCTTCACCTATGGCTTTATAATTAACTCCTAAACCAATTATGAGGGATTCCTACACATATCCACTAATTATGAACCATTTTCCTTAGTTTTAAACATGCTGGAACAGAATGCATATTTTGTGCATTTAAGTGTTCTAGAATTCTCATTTTAATCCTTTCAAGTTACTTATTCTTTTCTAACTTCCCTAAATCGATCCTTGCTTCACTCAAACATAATTTTACACATTTTAACACCTTAGAACAGAATTTATACAGTAGCCAAACATCAAGGGCAGAATAAAAAACATAAGCTTCATAGAATCACATAATCACTTGATTTAAATGCATATAAGTTGCTAGTTTCTCTTGGAATCATTTTAGGAACTCAAAACTCTTTTAGAAACCAATTAATCTCATTGAAATCATATAAATATGTGCTAGGTCAGTAGCTAAATTATTTAGCTCAAGGAATGGATTTAAAACATAAAACTTTGTTCATAAAGTTCCTTGAGTACATCTAAGCTTAGAAAAATTCCAAGACTTAGACTATGGGCACTTATGATTAGATGAACTCATCCAAGTCCATCATCATCACCACAAGGCCGAAATGGCATCCTTGAAATGCCTCCATTTTCTAAAACTTTATGCAAGATACTTGGGCAAGTCTTTGAGCTCTAGGAGGTTTAAGTGATGGCATAAACTTAAACATGATATGCACTCATTTTATTCTTCATTAGAAAGTAAAGTGAGAGCATAAAATAAATATGAGATGCAACCTCATTATTATCTTTAAAGATTAAGTGATGACTTGAAATATAAACATGAAATGCAAGCTTGAAATTTAAACATGATAATGCAAGTTCATTTAATTATTCTTGAAAGTTTAGTGATGGCATCAAAATAAACATGCTATGCAAGGCATAAATATAAACATGAATGCAACTCATTTTATCTTAACTAGAGCTCTTACAAGACTTTAAAGGAACATTACAACCTTAACCCATTATGCATCTTAACAACATAAAGTGAGCTTTAGAGTTCTTAGCACCAAGACTTCAAAGAAGCCTTTGGTTTTGAACTTCATCATCAAGCTCAAGAAAATAGACACAAAGCTCAACACTTTGTCTAAACAAAATACAAGAACTAAGTCATATTCTTTATTTTATTGCTCATGGGCTTCAATCTAGAGTAAAACTCTTAGAACGGCCGACCAACTTTAAGGTTGGCAAGGGTAAGCTTAGAGCTCTTTGAAAACATAGGATTAATTTTCTTTAACAAAACTTTTGTGATCTACTTAACATTTTTAGCAAACTTTGTTCAAACAAAGGAAAAGGAAACCGAAATCATTCAAGAAAAAGGAAGAGAAAACGAAATCATTCAAGGGAAAAAGAAAAGGAATCGAAAAATAAAACAAGGAAAAGAAAGAAAAACAAGCATGTATGGTCCAAGACCAAGTTGTTTCAAGCTTTAGAGGTTTCTCACATGACATCAACAAGTCATTATCTTGAAACCTCATCATCAAGCTAAAGTTTTTCTCATAAAAAGGCCTCATGGCCGAAATGAAAAAGAGAAGAGGAAAAGAGTTTGAACCAAGAGAAAACTAGAACTTTTCTTGAAGAAAACAAGTAAAAACTTAAAAACAAACCCCTACCAATTGAAGTCTTGAGAGATATGAAAGAAAGCTTGAGTTCTTGATGAAATGGAGAAGGAAAATCCTCTTGAAACTTGAGGAAGAAATCGGCCAAGTTGAGGGAATTTGAGAGGAAATGAGAGAAAATGCAAGAATGTTTGAACTTGGCAAATGATCCAAAGAGCAACCAAGTCTTCAAAGGCTTGGTATTTATAGAAAAATGAAACATGTTGGCTGATTTGGGAGGGAGGCCTTGACCTCATGTTTCATAAGGTGAGAGAATTGTTTCATGGAAGTATGGTGAGGCATGGTAGAAAGCATGGCTAGGCATGGGCAAGGCATGGCTTAAGGCATGGTTTTTGAGTGAAACAAACTCAACATGTGCACACATGGGAGGGTAAATTTTGGCCAGATTGACAGCCAAGGGGAGGAGAAATTGCTCATGTAATTGTGGTTTAATGATGTGTTTAGGTGTTTCTTTGATTAGGCTTTTGATTAGGAGTTTGTAAGAAGTGTTTAGGTGAGGTAATTGGCTAATTAAGGTTGTCAAGACTTGATTAGGGAGTGGTCATACTAGATTAACAAATTAAATTCATTTTTTAGTCAAATGAGGTATGGCACAATTCCTTAATTTAAGGAATTGGAGAGAGAAACACTATTCAAGATTCCATGACTAGGAATCTTGAATTAAAGAATGCAATTAGAGTTTATCTAAGCAATCTTAGGTTCTAATTAACCTTAATAAATTATTTTGACTCTAGATTAATTATCGAAATAAATTAATCTTCGATTAGAGCCTAATATTGCTTAGGTTTGCTTAATTGCGTCATTAGGCTCACTATACACGTTCTAGGGGCAAAATGGTAATTTTGCACTAAAACCGCCCGGACCTCCCGAGCTGACTAAACATCAAATACCACTCAAAAACATCATTCCAAACTTTCTGAAAAGTTCTGGCTCAAACGGCACCTTTACCCGTAACACAACAGGGGTATTTTGGTCATTTTGAGCCGAAAGTTCAGAAAACGAGATTTTCACCTCGAATATCAAATGTAACAGATATAATCCCTTTCAAACATTGAGTTGACCCATTAGAGGACTGCCACCTTCCTTTAATTCTGGAAAAATGACCTCAAGGACATTTTGGTCATTTGTACTCAATAGAGAAATTCTGCGTTACATTGTGATGATGATGATGGACTTGGATGAGTTCATTTAATCATAAGTGCCCATAGTCTAAGTCTTGAAATTTTTCTAAGCTTAGGTGTACTCAAGGAACTTTATGAACAAGATTTTGCGTTTTAAATCTATTCATTGAGCTAAATAATTTAGCTACTAACCTAGCACATACTTATGTGATTTCAATGAGATTAATTGGTTTCTAAAAGAGTTTTAAGTTCCTAAAATGATTCCAAGAGAAACTAGCAACTTATATGCATTTAAATCATGTGATTATGTGATTATATGAGGTATATGTTTTCGGTTCTGCCTTGTGCAATTGGCTACTGGATGAATTCTGTTTTAAGGTGTTAAAATGTGTAAAATTATGCTTGAGTGAAGCAAGGAACGATTTAGGGAAGTTAGGAAAGAACAAGTTGCTAAAAAGGACTTAAAATGTGAATTCTAAAACACTTAGATGCACAAAATTTGTAATTCTGTTCCACCATAATTGGACTTAAGGAAAATGGTTTATAATTAGTGGATACATGTAGGAATCCCTCATAATTGGTTTAGGAGTTTATTATAGAGCCTTAGGCGAAGACGAACTTAAAAAGGGTCAAAGACGAAGATTCTAGAATCCCATAATCATAAGGCAAAATTTCTACCCAAAATAACTAGAGCTGTTTGGTTATGTTATAAACCATAAACATTAGAGAAAATTATATGTAATGATCCCTTAGGTGTTATAAAAAT
Organism: Dalbergia oliveri; assembly: GCA_030441495.1. Taxonomy (NCBI): domain Eukaryota; kingdom Viridiplantae; phylum Streptophyta; class Magnoliopsida; order Fabales; family Fabaceae; genus Dalbergia; species Dalbergia oliveri. The sequence continues at coordinate 1,973,817 of JAMLFY010000009.1, forward strand.
CCATAATGAAGGTTAGGATAATTGGAACACAAGTTTAAGATCCGTAAGGGCCAAAACATAAGACACCATGAGATAGGAGGTGTGATGTGAGCATGAGATCGAGTATGTATACTCATAATGATGTGAATATGTTAATATCATGAGCATGAGACTATATGTGTATTTGGGGCATGTTGTTGTGATAATATGATACATTATGTTGAGATGCATGAGATTTTGGAATATGAATGAGTTAGTAGAGTATGCTTCTATGAATTAAGGATTTATTTGATTGAGAAAGTCTCATGAGAACAATGTGTGTGGTTGAGTTATGTGGCATGACTCAAATTTGAGGAAATTCGGAGTATAGTTGTTATGCTGCCGAATTTCCCTCAAATTTGAGGAACTTGAGAAAGTTTTAAAGAAAGATTTTATATGTGACATGCCGAGACGCATTTCTCCTGCTACGAGGAGAAAGGAAACCCCGTGGAGAGTATGATCGGGGGCCATACCGAAGTGGACAAGTCACTTGTCTTAACCAGACGATGCGTTTCGCAGATGAGACGTACTTCTCCTGTACGGTGAGGAGAAGGTAAAACCGTGAGGGCATCGACATTAGCCTACCAAAGCGGACAAAGTCACTGGCTTAAACGCTGATGCGTTTTAGAAAGGAAGAAAGTCCCATGATGGGTGATTCCTTAGGTCCCCCCGTACTTTGGAGTCGGATTGTTATTTTTATGATTATGATTCGCTTATCAACAGGATAAGTAAGAACTAATGACAACTAGTTAAGGTATGAGCTCATAGCCTAGTATCAAGGGTTGGTTACTATTGTTTTTAAAGATCATGATGTCACAAGTTTGAGAAATGAGAAAAGATGAGAAGTACCTTGCTTATGAAAGTGAAAGTTTGATCATGAGAAGTTACATGCCACTTATATGTGAACTATTTGTTAATGATATGTTTTATTGTTGCTAAGTATTGCCATGCATTCATGTTCTACTATGCTGCATACATGCATTAAAGATTCATCATAAAAGACATGGACCTTGGATAATTACTTTTATGAAAACCTCATAATGAACCTTTGCATGTCTAACCTTTTATAATAAACCCAAGGTTCCTGGGTTGTGAACGATGACACTAGGATAGGAGGTTTCCCTGAGATTCTTTAGCAAGATTTTCACCCCCTCTCTTTGTCTTTTCGTACGTCTCCAGATCGCGATGACATCGTTCGTGATCTTCATTGACACCTCATATGGGAGGTGCACTACGACCCGATCATCAGCCCTACCACTTCGAGGGTCATTGTGCCATTTGCATTTTTGCATATATGGGAAGCCCGTTTGCTTTTCTGATCTCCAGCTTTCGCTTCACCCCAACCTCTCCCTATGGTGATGATTTGATTTTGAGAGGACACGACCCATGACGAGCGGAACCACTTGCCCGACCATATTCTTTAGCGCGTGACTATTCGAGTACGTGTCCCTCATACGCCGTTCTGAGGAACCTGCCCGAGGACCTTCCTCTACCCCATTCTGAGGATCCGCCCTCGTGCCTTTGGCTGCCGGGAGGGGTAGCGAGGACACGGTCTCAGCCGAGGCCTATGAGGCGTGTACATAAGCTGAGAGGCGCCCCCCCAGGCCACGTGCTCTCCGACCGCGTGCCCACACCCCCTCTCCGTTGGGCCATATCCGAGAGCTTCGCAGTTTGCGGGCTACATCTCCCTCCGAGGAGAGCGTCTTTGTAGGCTCTTAGAGGGGAAGGTTGCTTTTAGTTGGTAGTATCTTTTGAGGGCTTTTCCATGTATTTGCTATTTATGTTTCCTGGACTTTATGTTTCAGTACTACAAGTTCTGCCCACTATATGGGTATGACTTTATGCCTTTATGTTTTCAAGTTGATGTACTAAACTATGAGATTTAATATTATGATGTTTGATTTTATGATTGAGGTGTTCTTACTTGCTTTATATTGCATGATTTATTTGTTCTTCCGCTTTACGTTTCGTTTACGTTGTACGCAATGGCTCGCACTTTGTTTTACGCATCTCATTTCAAAAAAAAAAATTCACCCGTATTTTCCGTAAGTAATTTTACAAATGAGTTTCAAAGGGAAGTAATAACTAATAATTAATCTTAATACGTCCTAGGCGTGTTGGGTTAAATATTAGGGTGTTACATTATGGTATTAGAAGAGTTTCAATTCTCATCTAGCTCTGAGGATTTACTGACCATGCTTTAGAGGCATGTTACGGTAATATGTCATGTATAGTGCTTAGCTATTAGAGATAAGCTATAGGATAGCACACATGACCCTGTCTGCTGCCTGTGCCATGGTAACTAGCTCATCTAGCTTGGAATATTGATCACCTCAGTGTTTGTTGACTTGTGTGTTTAGGGACCAATGGCACCGGCAGAATAGGAACGCGAACGAAGGAAGAGCAAGGGAATGAAACCAGCGTTTGTACGCGAGATGGCTAAAGTGATGGAACGCATGTTCGATCACATGAATCAACCAAGGGATGCTGCTCAAGTTCCCTGCCGCGAGGCCGTGGAACAAGCCCGTTTTGGGGAGTTTCACATGGCCAATCCCCCAATCTTCTGTGGAGCCTTAAACCCCGACAAGTTGAATGAGTGGATCAAGAACATGGAAAAGATCTACTCGGGTCGCTGGAGGAGCAGAAGGTTACCTTTGCCGCTACATGATGGAGTCTGACGCGGAGTTTTGGTGGACCGGCACCAAGAGGCTACTTGAAGCTATGGGCATAGCATAACTGGGAAGTTCAAGACTTACTTCTATGAGAAGTATTTCTCAAAGTTTGTGAGGAACGCAAAGGACATCGAGTTCATGCAATTGGTCCAAGGTGGATCGTCTACACCCAGGACACGGCGAAGTTTGAAGAATTGATTAAGTTTCTCGGGTTTTCCAAGGGAATCCTGATGAGGTTTGGAAGTGTGTTAAGTTGAGGCCGGGTTGAGGGCCGAACTTAACGTTGTGTGGCACACATGGAGATTAGGGACTTCCCCACCCTAGTCAACAAGTGCCGATCATGAAGAAGGGCACAAGAAGCTGAGCACGCGGGCAAATCGTCCTATGGTTTGGGACCTCAAGCCCCAAGGTTCAAGCCGCAACACCAGATAAATCGAGGAAACACTACCATCCCTACCAATCCAACAAGTTCAAGCATCAACAACACCAACAACAACATTATCAACAACAACAACAAAGAGAGGACCTTCAACCAAACCTTCCGATAACACTCGAGGCCGCCGTTCAACCACAACGGCCTGGAACCGCAACCATCAACAAGGAGGAGTGGGCGGTCCTGCAACAACAACAACAATAACAACCAACAAGGAGGGCCCAATGGGAACAAGAACAAGGCACCCCAGGGAGCCCCGCTTTCCCGACCCTACCGGCCGCGGTGTCCCCCGATGTGGGAAAGTCATGGCAACCTTCCTTGAAATATGGCAAGGAGTATGCTTCCATGTGGCAAGCCCGCCACTATGCTAAGGATTGAAGAAGCTGGATCGTCAAGTCAGAACCCAGGCCGCAACACCAAGGGAGGGTCTTCACCCTCAATGCGGAGGACGCAAGATCCAACGACCTCATCAAAGGTAAGTGTGAATTAAATGGTAGAACCTTAACTTGACTATATGACTCTGGTGCTACTCATTCTTTTATCTCACATGCTAGTGTCGAGTCCTTGAATTTGAAAGTTTCTAAGCTTCCTTTGACCTTATTGTTTCTACTCCTACAAACCGTCCTGTACATACTTGCAACGTTGTTTAAATTGTCATCTTACTGTTGAAAATAGGTCCTTTATCATAGATTTGATTTGTTTACCTTTGAAAGACATAGGAGTAATTCTTGGCATGGATTGGCTTTACGCTAACCATGTGTTGTTAGATTGTTACACCAAATCTGTTATTTTTCATCATCCCTTAGCAAAACTAGTCAAACCTTGAAACTTTATGTAAATTCCGTAGATGTCTTCTATAGTGAGGAGAAAACTAAGGGATATGTCCTTCTAGCCGCTAGTGAGGTAGACTTTGAGCATAACATAGATGATATCTAGTGGTAAGAGAGATCCTAAGGTATTTCCAAATGAGATACCGAGTTCCTCAGAAGAGAGGTGGAGTTCTCTGAGTTGGTTTTGGGAACGGACCTATCTCGATAGCCCTTATAGAATGTCACCCTTGGAGTTGAAAGAACTAAAAACCCAACTGGAGGAGCTGTTAGAGAAGAATTTTATAAGACCTAGTGCTTCACCATGGGAGCCCATTTTGTTTGTTAAGAAAAAGGATGGGAGCATGAGGTTATGTATAGACTATAGGCAATTGAATCATGTAACGGTGAAAACAAATACCCTTTGCCTAGGATTGATGATCTCATGGACCAATTGAAAGGAGTGGTGGTATTCTCAAGATTGATTTGAGGTCGGATACCACCAGAATTAGGGTGAGAGATGAGGATATACCAAAAATCGCCTTTAGAACAGTACAAAACATTGAGTTCGCTGTGATGTCTTTTGGACTGACAAATGCACCCGCGTGTTCATGGACTACATGAATAGGATCTTTAGACCCTATTTAGATAAGTTCATGGTTGTTTTCATAGATGATATACTCATCTATTCGAAGACTCACGAGGAGCATGAAAGTCATCTAAGGTTGGTTTTAGAGGTGTTGAAGGAGAAGAAATTGTATGCCAAGCTCTCTAAGTGTGAATTTTGGTTGGAGGAAGTGAAGTTTTTGGGACATGTAGTATCAAAAGGAGGTATAGCTGTTGACCCTAGTAAGATAGAAGTCGTGATGAATTGGGATAGACCGACCACCGTAACGGAAATACGGAGCTTTTGGGATTAACAGGCTATTACCTGGTTTATCAAAGGATTTTCCCAAATTGCCCTTCCCTAACCAAGCTCACTAGGAAGAACACCGTTTTCATGGAATCCCGATTGTGAAAGAGCTTCCAAGAGCTAAAAGAAAGGTTAACCTCGAACCCAGTTTTGGTTTTACCCGACCCCAATGTACCTTTTGAGGTGTATTGTGATGCTTTGGAAAGGGATTAGGTTGTGTGTTGATGCAAAATAGGCAAGTGGTAGCCTATGCGTCTAGACAACTCAAGCCTTATAAGGTTAACTACCCTACCCATGACCTAGAGTTAGCCGCCATAGTGTTTGCCTTGAAGATTTGGAGGCATCACTTATATGGAGTAGGTTTGAAGTTTTCTCCTATCACAAGAGTCTTAAGCATCTCTTTGATCAAAAGGAGTTAAACATGAGGCAAAGAAGGTGGATGGAGTTTCTAAAGGACTATGATTTTGGCTTAAGTTACCACCCGGCAAGGCCAATGTGGTCGCGATGCCTTGAGTCAAAAATCATTACGCCTATCCCACATGATGGTCAAGGAAGTTGAGCTAATAGAGAAGTTTAGGGATATGAATTTAGGATGTCTGTAAGAAAAGAGTGTGAAGATGTGCCACCTTATAGTAACAAGTGGGTTTAACAAAGGGTCATGATGGCACAAGTGGAAAATGAGGAGTTTAGAGAAACCCTCGAGGCGGTTAAGGCGGGTAAGCTTAAAGGTTTTGAACAAGGGACAGATGGTTTGTGGAGGTTTGAAGGGGATTTGTGACCGCAAGATGGTGACCTCCGAGAAAGTATCTTGGAGGAGGCCCATAAAAGCCACTTCACCATCCATCCTGGTGCCACCAAGATGTATCAGGATTAAAGAAGATGTTTTGGTGGCCAGGATTGAAAGGTGCTTGGTCTGTCAAAAGTGAAGATTGAGCACCAAAATCCTTCAGGAATGTTGCAACCCTTGCCTATCCCGAATGGAAGTGGGAGTATATCCATGGATTTTGTGACCGGCCTACCTAGAACCCAAGCGGCCATGACGCTATTTGGGTATAGTGGGAGTTTAACCAAGTCGGCCCATTTCCTACCCATCAAGATAACCTTTTCCCTAGATAAGTTGGCCCAGTTGTACATCCAAGAGATAGTGAGATTACATGGAGTTTATCGACGATAATCTCGATCGAGATCCACGGTTACGTTGCATTTTGGGGAGCCTTTCAAAAGGCATTTGGTTCAAGCTGTGTTTAAGCACGCTTACCACCCTCCAACAATGGACAATCAAAAGAACTATCCAAACATTGGAAGATATGCTGAGGGCATGTGTTTTGATAGAAAAGGGAGTTGGGATAAGTACTTGCCGCTTATCGAGTTTGTATAACAACAGTTATCATGCGAGCATCGGAATGGCACCATACGAAGCCTTGTATGGAAGGAAGTGCCATCGCCTTGTGTTGGCATGATCCCAGAGAACAAAGCGCTTTGGGACCAGAAGTAGTGAGGGAAACCACGAGCAAATAAGAAAGATCAAGGATAGAATCTGACTGCTCAAAGCCGACAAAAGAGCTATGTGGACAAGCGGCGAAAGCCGTTGGAGTTCCAAGAAGGCGAGCATGTTTTCTTGAGGATTACCCCCACTACAGGCATAGGTAGAGCCATGAGAGTCAAGAAATTGAGTCCTGATTTCTCCTCCTTTGAAATCCTTCAGAGAGTTGGGACAGTTGCCTATAAAATAGCCCTACCTCCAAATCTCAAATCTTCATGACGTCTTTCACGTCTCCTAGCTAAGAAAATATTCAATCCGATCCTAGCCATGTGCTAGAACCAGACATGTCCAGTTAAGGGAGGACCTAACTTTCATCCTCCACCAACGAGGATCGTGGATTGAGAGGTCAAGCAATTGAGGAACAAGTCCTCCTTGGTGAAAGTAGCATGGGCAAGCGACAAGATGGAGACATACGTGGGAGCTGGAATCCGAGATGCGGATGAAGTACCCTAGGCTTTTCTAAGGTAACAAATTTCGAGGGCGAAATTCTTTTTAAGGAGGGGAGTAATGTAACGCCCAATTTTTCTGTTTGAGTACAAATGACCAAAATGCCCTAAGGTCATTTTACCGAAATTCAGGAAGTCGACCAGTCCTTGAATGGGTCAACTCAATGTTTGAAGGGGTTATATCTGTTATGTTTGATATTCGAGGTGAAAATCTCATTTTAAACTTTCGGCTCAAGATGACCAAAATACCCCTGCGTGTTCTACACGGGTAAAAGGTGCCGTTTTAGCCCGAACTTTTCCAGGAAGTTTGGAATGATGTTTTTGAGTGGTATTTGATATTAGTTGAGCTGGAGGTCCAGGCAGTTTTAGCAAAATTACCATTTTGCCCCTAGAATAGTGTACAGTGAGCCTAATGACGCAATTAAATAAACCTAAGCAATATTAGGCTCTAATCGAAGATTAATTTATTTCGATAATTAATCTAGAGTCAAAATAATTTATTAAGGTTAATTAGAACCTAAGATTGCTTAGTTAAACTCTAATTACATTCTTTAATTCAAGATTCCTAGTCATGAAATCTTGAATAGTATTTTCTCTCTTCAATTCCTTAAATTAAGGAATTGTGCCATACCTCATTTGACTAAAAGAATGATTTTAAATTGTTAATCTAGCAAGATTACCCTCCTAATCAAGTCTTGACAACCTTAATTAGCCAATTACCTCACCTAAACACTTCTTACAAACTCCTAACCAAAACCTTAATCAAAGAAACACCTAAACACATCACTAAACCACAATTACATGAACAAATCTCCTCCCCTTGCTGCCCAATGGCTGAATACATGGCCCTAAGAAAAGTGTCACATGTTGATTTTTTATCTCACTCAAGAGCCATGCCTAGGCCATACCTCAAGCCATACCTCACCATGCTTTCAACCATGCTTTGCCCATGCCTAGCCCATGCTAATTAAAGAGATATTTTCCTCCCAAAGACCAAGCAAGGCGTCGGCCTTCTCCCTTGGCAGCCACCATTGTGCAAAATTTCTATAAATACCAAGCTTGGAAGAACTTGGTTACACTTTAGAAGCTTTGCCAAGTTTAGTTTTCTTGCACTTTCTTGCTTTTTCTCTCAAATTTCTCTTCATCTTGTTCATCTTCTTCTCCCTCTCAAAGAACCTTTCCACCACCACAAACCACCACAAACAACCATAAACCACCACTCCCTCACCTCAAACCATCTCTTAAACACTCAAACTTTCCATTTCCAAGCTTAGAAACTCAAGGAAAAATCATCTTCCTTGAGCTTCCTCCTTGAATCCTATCCTCCTTCAAGAGAAGATTTTGTCTTCTCAACTCTTCAAGAATCAAGCTTTCTTTCTTCCTTTCCAAGACTTCCTTAGGTAGGGGTTTTATTTTCAAGTTTTTACTTGTTTTCTTCAAGAAAAGTTCTAGTTTTCTCTTGGTTCAAAACTCTTTTCCTCTTCCTTTTTCTTTTCGGCCATGAGGCCTTTTCATGAGAAGAACTTTGGCTTGATGATGAGGTTTCAAGATAATGACTTGTTGATGTCATGTGAGAAACCTCTAAAGCTTGAAAAACTTGGTCTTGGACCATACATGCTTGTGGTTTCTTTCTTTTTCTTGCTCATGGTTTCATTTTTCCTTCCTTTTTCCTTCACATGTTTTTGATTTCCTCTTCCCTTTTCCCTTATGATTTCGGTTTCCTTTTCCTTTGTTTGAACAAAGTTTGCTAAAAATGTTAAGTAGATCACAAAAGTTTTGTTAAAGAAAATTAATCATATGTTTTCAAAGAGCTCTAAGCTTACCCTTGCCAACCTTAAAGTTGGTCGGCCGTTCTAAGAGTTTTACTCTAGATTGAAGCCCATGAGCAATAAAATAAAGAATATGACTTAGTTCTTTGTATTTTGTTTAGACAAAGTGTTGAGCTTTGTGTCTATTTTCTTGAGCTTGATGATGAAGTTCAAAACCAAAGGCTTCTTTGAAGTCTTGGTGCTAAGAACTCTAAAGCTCACTTTATGTTGTTAAGATACATATTTGGGTTAAGGTTGTAATGTTCCTTTAAAGTCTTGTAAGAGCTCTAGTTAAGATAAAATGAATTGCACACATGTTTAAGTTTATGCCTTGCATAGCATGTTTATTTTGATGTCATCACTAAACTCTCAAGAATAATTAAATGGACTTGCATTATCATGTTTAAATTTCCAAGCTTGCATTTCATGTTTATATTTCAAGTCATCACTTAATTTTAAAGATAATAATGAGGTTGCATCTCATATTTATTTTATGCTCTCACTTTACTTTCTAATGAAGAATAAAATGAGTGCATATCATGTTTAAGTTTATGCCATCACTTAAATATCCTAGAGCTCAAAGACTTGCCCAAGTATCTTGCATAAAGTTTTAGAAAATGGAGGCATTTCAAGGATGCCATTTCGGCCTTGTGATGATGATGATGGACTTGGATGAGTTCATCTAATCATAAGTGCCCATAGTCTAAGTCTTGGAATTTTTCTAAGCTTAGGTGTACTCAAGGAACTTTATGAACAAGGTTTTATGTTTTAAATCTATTCCTTGAGCTAAATAATTTAGCTACTGACCTAGCACATATTTATGTGATTTCAATGAGATTAATTGGTTTCTAAAAGAGTTTTGAGTTCCTAAAATGATTCCAAGAGAAACTAGCAACTTATATGCATTTAAATCATGAGATTATGTGATTATATGAGGTATATGTTTTTGGTTCTGCCTTGTGCAATTGGCTACTGTATGAATTCTGTTCTAAGGTGTTAAAATGTGTAAAATTATGTTTGAGTGAAGCAAGGAACGATTTAGGGAAGTTAGAAAAGAACAAGTAACTAGAAAGGACTTAAAATGTGAATTCTAGAACACTTAGATGCACAAAATTTGTAATTCTGTTCCAGCATAATTGGACTTAAGGAAAATGGTTTATAATTAGTGGATACATGTAGGAATCCCTCATAATTGGTTTAGGAGTTTATTATAGAGCCTTAGGCGAAGAGGAACTTAGAAAGGGTCAAAGACGGAGATTCTAGAACCCGTAATCATAAGGCAAAATTTCTGCCCAAAATAACTAGAGCTGTTTGGTTATGTTATAAATCATAAACATTAGAGAAAATTATAGGTAATGATCCCTTAGGTGTTATAAAAATCCATAATGAAGGTTAGGATAATTGGAACACAAGTTTAAGACCCATAAGGGTCAAAGCATAAGACACCATGAGATAGGAGGTGTGATGTGAGCATGAGATTGAGTGGGTATACTCATAATGATGTGAATATGTTAATATCATGAGCATGAGACCATATGTGTATTTGGGGCATGTTGTTGTGATAATGTGATACATTATGTTGAGATGCATGAGATTTCGGAATATGAATGAGTTAGGAGAGTATGCTCCTATGAATTAAGGATTTATTTGATTGAGAAAGTCTCATGAGAACAATGTGTGTGGTTGAGTTATGTGGCATGACTCAAATTTGAGGAAATTCGGAGATAGTTGTTATGCCAAATTTGTCAAATTTGAGGAACTTGAGAAAGTTTTGAAAAGAAAGATTTTATATGTGACATGCCAAGACGCATTTCTCCTGCTACGGTGAGGAGAAAGGAAACCCGTGGAGGGTATGGTCGTGGGCGCATACTGAAGCGGACAATGTCACTAGTCTTAACCAGATGATGCGTTTCGAGAATGAGATGTACTTCTCCTTACGGTGAGGAGAAGGTAAAACCGTTAGGGCATCGACATTAGCCTACCAAAGCGGACAAAGTCATTGGTCTTAACTAGCTGATGCGTTTCAGAAGGAAGAAAGTCCCATGATGGGTGATTCCTTAGGTCCCCTGCCCGTACTCTGGGAGTTGGGATTGTTATTTTTATGATTATGATTCGCTTATCAAGAGGATAAGTAAGAACTAGTGACGACTAGTTAAGGTATGAGCTCATAGCCTAGTATTAGGGGTTGGTTACTATTGTTTTTAAAGATCATGATGTCACAAGTTTGAGAAATGAGAAAAGATGAGAAGTACCTTGCTTTTGAAAGCTAAAGTTTAATCATGAGAAGTTACATGCCACTTATATGTGAACTATTTGTTAATGATATGTTTTATTGTTGCTAAGTATTGCCATGCATTCATGTTCTGCTATGCTGCATACATGCATTAAGATTCATCATAAAAGACATGGACCTTGGATAATTACTTTTATGAAAACCTCATAATGAACCTTTGCATGTCTAACCTTTTTATAATAAACCCAAGGTTCCTGGGGTCATGAACGATGACACTAGGATAGAGGTTTCCCTATGAGATTCTTTAGCAAGATTCTCAACCCCTCTCTCTTTGTTTCTCTTTCCGTTACGTCTCCAGACGCGATGGCGTCATTCGTGATTTTCATTGACACCCTGGTATGGGAGGTGCACTACGACCCGGATCATCAGTCCTACCACTTTGAGGGTTATTGTGCCGTACGCATTTTTGCATACATGGGACGCCCGTTTGCTTTCCCTTTTAGCTTTCGCTTCACCCCAACCTCTCCCTATGGCGATGATTTGATTTTTGAGAGGACGCGACCCCGTGACGAGCGGAACGCCTTGCCGACCATCTTCTTCAGCGTGTGTGACTATTCGGAGTACGTGTCCCCTCATACGTCGCGGGAGGGACCTATCTAAGGATTCCCCTTATCCCTATCGAATGATTCCGCCCTTTCTGCCTTTGGCCGTCGGTAGGGGTAGCGAGGGCACGCCTCTAGCCGAGGCCTATGAGGCGTGTACGTCAGCCCGAGAGGTGCCTTCGCCGAGGAGGCCACATTACTCCGCTAATCCGCATGCCCACGCCCCCTCCGTTGGGCCACATCCAAGGAGCTTCAGTTTGTGGGCTACATCTCCCCATCCGAGGAGTAGTGTCCTGTAGGCTCTTAGAGGGGAGGGTTGCTTTTAGCTGGTAGTATCTTTTGGGAGCTTTTCCATGTATTCGCTATTTATGTTTCCTGTACTTTATGTTTCAGGACTTGCAAGCTCGCCCACTTATATGGGTATCCTTTATGCCTTTATGTTTTCAAGTTGATGCACTAAACTATGAGATTTAATATTATGATGTGTGATTTTATGATTGAGGTGTTCTTACTTGCTTTATATTGCATGATTTATTTGTTCTTCGCTTTATGTTTCGTTTACGTTGTACGCAATGGCTCGCACTTTGTTTTACGCATCTCATTTCAAAAAAAGAAAAATTTACCCGTATTTTCCGCTAAGTAATTTTACAAATGAGTTTCAAAGGAAAGTAATAACTAATAATTAATCTTAATACGTCCTAGGCGTGTTGGGTTAAATATTAGGGTGTTATAGTATCAAAGCCAAGGTTGGGTCAGTTTCCAGAAAAGAGTTAAGTGTGAGAGGTGAAGTCTCACATTGGTTGAAAATGGACTAAGTGATTAGTATAAAATGTGGGATGAGCCATAACTCATTACCTTAAGGTTTTGGGTCAAGATGTGCGCTGCAGCCTGATATGGTATTCTCTCTTAGCCCGTTGGTTGTGTATCTTTCCTTGTTGAGCCCGCCCTAACACAACTCTATACCTATACAATTTGACAATGCGAACAATTAAAGGACGGAGAGCATTAAGATGAACATTATTACGATCGGGTGGTTCCTAGTTTGGTTTAACAAATCCTATTTAATATCAAAAAATTAGTGTGTAAGTGGGACACTCACTCTATCATCATTGACTATGATAGTAATCCCTACTATATTCACTTATTCATTATATTCAATAGTGATAAAGTATTTATCTCACTTAAACACCAACTTTTAGATAATAGAATAAAATTACTTGCAATCTGATCTACCTTTTGAAATCAGGTGAGATCTCACATGAGTTTTTGGACAAAAAAAAAAACAAATGATGAGTTTTTTAGATGGCTTAAAGATAAGGTGACATGTGGGGGTGGGCCAATCTCAATAAAAAGGATGCACCTATGGAATAACATATTAGTGAACCGCACTAGCATTTCCTTCGTCCTTTCCTTTCTTCTATCTCATTATGCATTCTTAACACGCGCTTATGATCTAAAGGCTACCCATCTCAGCTTAATTATAGTGGGGTACATAGGGGATGGTGTAAATATTAAATGAGATGTGTTATTTATATTCATGGGGTGTGAAATACCATGTCAATTCACTTCTCATTCACCATTGGATGAGATATGGATCTCATTCAAATAGAACTCACATTTCATTCAATGGTGAATAATGTGTGAGTGATACAGTGTCTCACATCTCATAAGTACAAATAACATTTTTCATATTAAATTAAATAAGATAATGAATTAGAAAAATAATCTCATTACTATGAGGATTTCTTAATATAATTTAGGCTTAATTATATAAGTACCTATAATTTCACTCAATTTTTAATTAAATTCTTATAATTTAAAAGTTTCTAATTAGTTCTCTATATTATATAAAATTTTTCAATCAAGTCCCTTAGAATAACAACAGTTACAAAAAAAAGAATATTCCTAGTATATTGATCTTTTTTTATTCCATCTTCTTCTGTCTCATCTATTTCTCCCCACCACCCACTACCCAAACCACCATAGAAAATCTATCCAAACCATTAAACAATTAAAAAAATTAAAAAGCACACAACAAAATAATAATACACATGAAAAGACTAGTATACCCCCAAATGTTTCTTCAATTTCTATAGGATGCTACTTCCCTACAACCATAAGAGATTCAAGGCTTTTTTCCCTTCTTTCAAAAAATCAATAACCAAAATAAAAAATAATAATAAAACAGATTCAAACCTATAAAATTGAATAATCTCAACTCAAGATCAAACCAAAAACAATCTCAACTCAAGAACAATCTAAGCAAACCAAAACCATCTCAGCACCAAAATCATTCCAGTATGTGATCTATAAGAGGAAGAAGCTGTATGGAGGTGCAAACAAAGTGCTTTTGGAGGGTTGCCAGTGAGTTGGCTCACTGAAATTGGTTGGTCAAAATCCTCCATATAGATGGTTTATTGGTTACCTAAACAATGGGTTTTTTTAGGACCAATTCCTTGTGCATGTATATCTCCTTTGGACACAAAAGGGGTGGCTATTATGTGGAAGTGCTTCTAATTGGAAAACTCAGGCTGAAGTGTCATGTGACCATTAAAGGTATTTATGGGGTGTTTGACATGAGAGTTTCTTCAGTAATGGAATGCCAAGTTCAACTAAAATCATAAAAAGATTCCATTTTATTCTTTTTCCCTATAGGCGTTCTCCTCAGGCTCATCAGTCGCTCACCGCCACTCAATGCCATAAGCCATTGAGGCCTCACCACGACCACCGCAAGCCGCAACGACCTTACCATGAGCCACCATTGCCTCGGAATCAACCACCAAAGATACACTACACAGTGCGACCCACCCACGTCAACCACCGCAAGTGCCGTGAACACTCAACGTCGCCGCACCTTTATCCTCCTTGCCCTCCATGTCGCCAAGCCGACGAATTTGCTTTATCGCGCGTACCCAGACGTTTTGGAGTTGCAAGCAAGAATATGGTGGTGATAAGAATCTGGTGGGGGAAAATAAGTTGTTATTACTGGGTATGATAGAATTGGGGGAAATGGGGTGTTAGATTATGCTATTTCTTTTGCATACACTATATTAAAAGAGTGTATTGATAAATGTTATTTTTAGCCATTGATTTTTGTTCTACGTACATTGAATAATTTAGATTAATAAATTTTATGGTATACCTGACTTCATTAAATGCACTATAGCATTGTTGAAAATATTTTTTGTAATAGTCGTTAAAGGAGGGACCTAATAAAAAATTATCCTAAGACATAGGGACTTAATTAGACACTTTTAAATTTTAAGAACTTAATTAAAAATTGAGTGAAATTAAAGGGACTTGGAGTATAATTAAACCTATAATTTATAATAAACTAATGAATTAATCTATATATCCATGGTTCGCGCGCACACACGCACACACACACACACACACACACACACATATATAAGTAAAATTTTCTGTACACTCCACATTTCGTGGGATTAATCATTATTTCTATCGGTGAATATATTGATTTATCCAAAAAATATAAGTAAAACCACTACCCCTAGCAATCAATAACTCATTATTCTAATTCTCATTTATTACATATAATTCAAATAGTTAAAATATAACTTACAACTATATTTCACTCTTTTGCAATAGTTAAAATACAATATTATTTAATATTGTTATATATAAATTTATATTTTATTTTCTTAAAATATTACATGTTTAAATATAAATTTATTTCTAAAGCAAACAAAAAAATGGAATTATTTAACGTCAATTTCAAAGAAAGATGTGTTCTTAATATCTTAAAAAATATTATTTTTCATACAACACTTTATTTTTATATGGCATAATTTTATTTTAATTTTGAGAAATATACTTAATGTTTTATTTTTGTTTTTTTTTAATAATGAAGTATAAAAGAAGAATTGACCTTTGTGCAAATTGAAAATAACACGAGAAAGAAAAGGTTGAATCGTGCTATAAGTTCTTTTACAAATTTTGAAAAACTTAAACAAAGTCCATCAAGTTTATACTTGAAAGCAGAAATATTGTTAGTAAGGTTTAGAAAGTTACTTTCTAAACTAAGTGAAAACGTAGAAACTGTTTAAAAACATCTTTCAGAAATATATAACACAGTAAATCACAAATGCTGAAAATAAAAAGATAAAATAAATTTAATATATTCCAGATAAAAAATTTGTCAGTAATTTGAAATTCAAGACACATATATAACATGTGCATTACAAAAGGAAAATATGTTACAACGAATAAAATGAAAATGCATCATTTAATTAAAGGGAATACAATGGAAAAATCCTTCTGTAATAAATGAAATTAAAACACTTTTCGTAAAGAAATTACAGATGAAAAAATCCATCTCTAACGCCTTCAATGTGTTTCATTAATTACAGACAAAAAATCTATCTGATGTGAGAATTTGGGCTACAAAAGTAATGCCCCTTCTTCTTCCCTATTTCTCATTTTCACTTTTCTCTCTCTTTGTTACAAAACAATCACCGCCACCCTCTTTGGGCCTCCATCGGTCACTGGAGCCCTTACCAATGAGGCCTTATCAATTATTATTATACATAAGAAATGTAACATCCTATGCTGCTTTATGGATTGACAAATGTCCCCAAAAACCAACAGGTCTTTTTAGCGTGCTTTGTCCTCATTCACATGCTTCCTGGGAAAACGTGTTGTTTGTAAGGATAGTCATCAATCCATAAAACAACATAGGATGTTATAAATGGTATCAAAGCCTGCTTCTCCTAGTCCTGTGTAGTTTGGGACGAACAAGAGAAAACGATAAGCATGTAATGCCCGAGGATGAGGGCAGAGAGTAATCATCGTAAGAAGACAGACAATGAGTGGCTCCTAGCAGCTTCTAAGCGGAAGGATACATGAATGAACTTATTACAAACCAGAATAAGAGATCCTGAGACTGTGTAGGTATGGGACTGGATTAAGGATGACTTATATGAATTGATTTGTACTACCTATACCAACAAGATGCATCTTCTTTTCGGTAGCTCATTACTAAAGAACTCCAACGTTAAGCATGCTTGGCTTGGAGGATGGGTGACCTTCTAAGAAGTTTCCCCAGGAAGCGTGTGAGTGAGGACAAAACACGCTGAAAAGACCCATGTTGGTTTATAGGGACAGTTGTCAATCCATAAAGTAGCAAAGGACGTTATAAATGGTATCGAGCCTACCTCTCCCAGGACGGTGTGGTTCGAGGAAGAACCAAGCGGAAGCTGGTAGGCATGTAATGCCCGGACAAGGACGGGGAGTGATCGTGGGTATGAGAAGGCACGGAGAATAAGCCGCTCCTGGAGCTTCTAAGCGGAGGGGTACATGAATGAACCGATTACACACCAGAATGAGAGAGATCCTGAGACTGTATAGGTATGAGACTATACAGTTAGAGATGGCTTATATGAATTGATTGGTACTATCTATGCCAACAAGATGCATCTTTTTCGGTAGCTCATTATGAAAGAACTCCACCATAAAGCGTGCTTTACTTGGAGCAATTTTGGGATGGGTGACCTCCTGGAAAGTTTTCCCAGGAAACGTGTGAGTGACGACAAAGCACGCTGAAAAGACTGTGTTGTGGGGACAATCGTCAATCCATAAAGTAACATGGGATATTACAAATGGTATTAGAGTTTGCCTCTCCCAGTATGGTGTGGTTTGGGGACGAACCAAGCGAAAGTTGGTGGACATGTAATGCCTGGGGATGAGGGTAGGGAGTGATCGCTGGTGCAAGAAGGCACGGACAATGAGCGACTCCTAGTAGCTTCTAAGCGGAGGGGTACATGAATGAACCGATTACATACCAGAATGAGAGGAATCCTAAGGCTGTGTAGATATGAGACTGTCCAGTTAAGGACGACTTATATGAATTGATTTGTACTACCATACCAACAAGATGCATCTTTTTCAGTAGCCTATCATTAAAGAACTCCGAGGTTAAGCGTGCTTGGCTTGGAAAATGGGTGACCTTCTAGGAAGTTTCCCTAAGAAGCATGGGAGTGAGGACAAAGCGCGCTGAAAAGACTCATGTTGGTTTGTGGAGATAGTCATCAATCCATAAAGCAGGAGGGATGTTACAAGAAATCCATTATAGATAGTAATATAATTAGATCTACTCTTCATTGACAAACTTTAGATTTACAATCCTAGGTAAGATTGGTTCAGGATCATGGGATCATTTTCTATCAAATAGGAAGGGTTGGAGCCTTTATTTTGCAAACGATTTGTGTCATTGTATTCATTGTAATGTTCTCTAACTTTTAATTGCTTTAGCTTTTATTTTTCTAACTTTTTTTTTTGGATTTCATTGAGTTATTAGTTTTTAACATGTAGGATTGAAGAGAGTGCATTTGGAACATTAGTACTTTGTTTGGATTGGGGTGGCGATTCCACCGCAGTTAGCGTGGCATGGTGGAGGACATAGTGGTGGTGGTACACAGTGGCTGAAGATTTGGGTTTGTCCATGTGAGATCAATTTTTTCTTGGTTACATTGGTGGTGTCGCCAGGGGGTGGGGTTGTTGGAAATGATGGATAGTGGCAACGACAATAATGAAGTTGGAGTTAATTTTTTTTTTAGTCCATTATAGATGGATTTTTCAGTCTATATATATTAGGCGAAAAATCCATCTGTAATGGGCTAATTTTGCAACTTATCTTGTAGGTTGAAAAGAATACAAGAAAAGAGGTTGAATCGTGCTTAGACTTTTTTTTCCTTTTTCATTTTTGAAAAACTTAAAGATATTATCAAGTATGAACTTAAAGTCCGCAGAAATAACATCAGTATACTTCTTCGAAATATTAAACGAATTAATAAAAAAAGGTTTTCCAGAAAAGCACAGGATGAAAGGCACAAAGCAATAAATAAAAAAGATTCAAGGAAAGAGAAGATACTATACATGGATTTTTATATTAGTTCAGTCAACCTGCCTACATCTAGTTCTCAACCATGTTGAGTTTCACTAAATCCCTTTCTCAACCTGAGAAAGTTAAATAGTCTTTACAGGAGCCTTCTCAAGCTTATCCAATGACGAGTAGCTCACTCTACTGTCACACTTAAGTAGTTTTTAACTAGTCTCTCTAAGCTAACTCTGACTAGTAGCTCACTCTCCTGTCACTTACAAGTAGTCTTTGCTTAGCTTTTCCAAGCTAACTTAATGACTAGCAAGCCACTCTATTGTCATACAAAAGTAGTCTTTAACTAGTCTCTCCAAGCTAACTCATGATGATCACTACCAGATCGGGGTTACAAAGATTTGTGTTTGGGTTGTATCACTCAAACTAACCAACACTCAAGTTTTCATTGTATAAACAGTATCAGAGCTGAAAAACTTGAATGACTTCTTCCTAGGAAGAATAATGTTATCTAATAAGAATATAGGAAGAAGATTTTTACAAAGAAGAAACTAATTACAAGCTGTAATAACTTTACAAAGGATGAGAGGAAATTTCAGCGTTTTAGCATAGTATTTCAGCAAAAGTTTCTTTTGTTGTAAGCATAACATCTCCTTTTATACTTGATCTTCATTTATGACCATTGCCCTTGATCTATTTTCTTAGTGACATGTGTTGATCTTCTTTTTGTGTTTTGAAAGTCCAGTCTAGAAGAGTGTTAGATGCGTTAGAGAGTTTAGAAGCCATTGTGTAATAAAGATTTTTGAGTCCACTTATAGAAATTACTTTTAACCTTCTGAATGAGGTTTCTGAACTTTTCCTTCTAGAAGCTAGGGCAATTGACCAAGTTGGCAAAAGAGATGTCACATCAGTCCTTGACTGGGTTTGACTTTAAATTTGAAATTCAAATTTCCTCACTATTCCTGTAAAGTACATAGTTTACAATGAAATGTGCTTTTTGAAGTGTGACTTAGTTCTGGACTTCTCTTTAATCTTCTATTCTTCAATCAAAGCTTGTTGTTAATGATATGATTACAATCATAATGATTGAAGATTGTAGAACACACTTGCTTCAGAGTTGAACTGAAATCTTTACTTGAATTTCACTTTATGAAGTCACGTGTTACTTTCTGAAGATATGAGTCTTTGTTTCTTGTGCTTGAGAGTTTTCTTTCATCCATTGAGCATATATACATTCATTTCACGACATATTTTTCACTTTCATTAAGTCTTAATCTCTTCAAATGAGATTAAACATGTTTGCACATGTCATTGTGAAAATATTCTCATTTTAAGAATAAGTATGCTAATGTGAAAAGACATGTTTATTGCTTCAAAAAACTTAAGGAAAAGATTAGTTCTTCTTCAAAATATTTTCATGAAATTGGTTATATTATCACTCAAAACATTAAGCATGGAGTTTTTCGAAGGGTTTTGGAGCTAACATTTCTTTTAGCTAGTTACAAATGGAAAAATCTATCTTTGAATCTACAAACAAACAAATGTGTCTTAAATTTAGACAGATCATAAAATCCATATGTAACATGTATAGACGTGTAATAACAGAGGACGTATTTTCGTTTGTAAATCTATCTGTAATTGAAAAATCCATCTATAAATATAAAATTCATCTGTAATTCCATCTTGCTGAGTTATTGATGTGATTAATAAGGATTTTGATTTATTCCTTATTGTGTGATTTTAATAGAATTATTGGCTTTTGCACTGATTTTGGAATAATTTGTAATTACATCCTGTTACATTTGACTTGTCTCTTTGAGTATAGTTTTATGCACAGGAGCTTTGGGTCAAATGCAAAGTGTTAAGAACAAAGCTGGAAGCTCTCTGGAAGAAGCTATGAGAAAAAGGAAGAAAAAGCATGGAAGCTCACATTTGAGTGGCAAGCAGTGCTCATTTAGCTTTGTAGCACTTAGAGTGACAACCATTAATTTTTTGGCCTCATCATTCTGGTGATCACTGGAGCACTCCATTTAGCGCTAAGCACTGCGATAGCGAACTTACATCTCATTAATCTATTTTTGGGCTTCACTTTGGCTCATTTTAGAGAGCAATATATATAGGACTGACACAAACTTTTACCCTAGCTTTGGACTCACTTTTAGGCTGCCACTTTTAGTTGCTATTATTCCCTCTCTATATCTCTCTCCATCTTCTCTCTACATCTTCTTCTCTCTTTTCTCTCTAAGGGTTCCATTCGTGAAGGGGCTTTCTCTTGGAGATTTTGGCAAGGATTATTGCTATTATTTTCAAGTTCTCTCATATCTTTATTGTTGTAATCCTCTAGAAATAGAGGATTAGATTTCTTTATTATTGTAAGGGTTTCAGATGGATTGGGATGATGCTTGAGACCCCTTTTTGATATTTAATGTAGTGGTTTTCTTAATGTTCTGAGTTTCTATTCCTATATTTATTGTGGCGATTGCTATAATCTTTATTGGGATAATTAAATTGGCGATTGTTGTTTAGGGAAACCCTTTGAGCATAAATTGAAAGATCTATTAGTTTATGTTTGAGAGAGAACATTAGAATTAACTTTCTAATTGGCAGTTAGGCTATAGCAATTAGTTCATTCAATCAATGTGATTTCTAAATAAATTGAGATCTCGTTTATTAGCTATTTGCATTGATCAAATTCTAAAGGTCGATTGATCAATAGTAGAATTGCCAGTAATTTATTACTAATAGCCACCAATAGGTTTAATATTTAGTTAATGATAATTAATTTTCAATCCTAGAAATACCATGCATTATTGCCTTCTTCACCGTTGCTATTATCTTTTAATTTTAATTGCAATAATTTCATTTTTCAAAACCTCAAATTCCCAACTAAGTATTGAAGTCTCCTTGAGAGACGACCTAGGTTGTGTCCTTTACTACATTTTTTGTGCAACTTACCATTAAAATAAATTTCTAATTTGAGAAGGTAGGCGACAACCTCCGTTCAATGAGCCAAAGATATGAAAATATGATATGTTGGGTTTTCTACCCTTCCATAGCTCATAAGGAGTTTTCTTGAGAATTGGCCTTAAAAAGATTCTATTTTGAATGTCAGGAGGTGTTTAGGCCTTTGCCCAAAAACCTTTTGATAAACCACTTTCTAAAAGCATTATTCTAGTCATCTCTTGCAAGTTTATGTTTTTCCTTTCAGCATTTGTTGGGGAGTTCTAGTGCCAAAAACTCATGAAGGATGCCATGTTTTTAACAAAACCCTTCGAAAACATAATTTTCAAATTCTTCTCCATGATCTGATCTTATAGAGGTGATTTGAGAATCCTTTTCAAGTGCAAATACATTTTGTAAAAACTTTGAATCTTTCAACCACCTCGTCCTTAGAAACTAGAAAGATAACCCATGTAAATCTCGAGTAATCACACACTATGATAAGACGGTATATTTTCCCAGGCAAGACTAGTCTTGGTTGGTCTGAAAAGATCCATGTGTAAAAGATCAAGTGGTTTAGTGGTTGAAACCACATTCTTGTTGCGGAAAGAAGCTTTGGTTTGCTTGTCTTTCTCAGAAATCACAAGTTGAGTCCTTGTCAAATCTGATCTTTGGCAAGCCTTTAACACCTCTTTCTAGAAAGCTCAGAATAAGCTTCATATGAGCATGTCCAAGCTTCTTGTGCCACAGTGTCACGACCAACTTGGGAATGTGACCGGCATGTGAGGAATCTCATCCCTACGTAAGCCTTCTGGGTGACGTGTCTATCTAAATGCATAACTATCATAATATAATACTTAAAAGATGATTTTATTCTAAATCACAATCATTTCTCTATTTAAAACATAATATCTAATTACATAAAACTATGAATATTTAATATGAAAGCTTTGAACACCTATTTTCTAATTCGTTTTGCAAATTTCAAAATCATAAATTAATCCATTCACATGATATAAATCTTAAATCTGATAACGTGCTTAACCATTTGAGAACTAAAACATAACTACATGGCTGATAAAAACATAATCAAATCAAACAAATAGTTGAATCCATACTTAAACTCTAAAACATATAGGGAAATACATAAACTTTAAAAATAGCTACAGGTATCTCAAAATACATGTGTGGCTAACATCCCAAAACTACTAGAGCCCTCTAATACTAACATAAACCTATACTAAGCCTTACTACAAAATAAGGTTCACTACTAGGAAAATGCTAAGTCAACCAAACTGGGCTGAAACTGAACCTGACCTGCAACTATGAAAGGAAGGGAAAGGGGTGAGTCAACGGACTCAAGTGAGCTCTCACCCATCACCCACATGGGACAACCATGATATATATATATATATATAATGCAGTATACATGTAGCAAGCATAAATCATTTGATATTTACATACATAGCTAGCTAAGAAAAAGCTTTTCATTCCATGGATTCATAAACAAGCATTTATAAACTCATAGCTGAATAAATACATATATAATAACAAAAGCTATAAAGTGGTGCTCAGTCCTCTCGGACAAGAACACCTCCTGAAATTTGCCACCCTGCTATAAACTCATAAATTTGCCACCTATAGGCACCTAACTAGGTCCCTTTTCTGAAATTTGCCACCATGGCTGTTTCATAATGTTGCCTCCATGGCTGTATCCTGGGTTTGCCTCCATGACTGTATAATATTGTTGCCTCCATGGTTGTTTATTTCTATTGCCTTCATGAATTGCCTATTACTATTGCCTCCATGGCTATCTATTATTATTGTCTCCATGACCGTCTAATACTTTCCATCATACATAACTTAACTGAAAATAAATAAAAACAAAAATGCTAAAAGATGGATACTCTGTCCTTGGTAGCAGAGCCCTAATTTCTTAGTACACTAAGAGTTCTGGATTCATATAACTCTAATAATCTGTCTTTAGCATAACTGGCTGTGGAAATCATGCCAAAAGTATCATCCATTTGTAAGCATTCTGATTTCAAGCCCAAGAATATGTATCTGCAGTTGCTACGAATCATACTGAATTTCGCAATTCTTGGTACCATAAAAATGAAGTTCTGAATTCAAATCTTAAGCTAGCATAACTTTTCATATTCTTGATAAATCTAAAATCATAATTTAAATACTGGGGTTCATAATCATAAAACTCTTAACATATTTATTGAAATAATAACTAAATAAAATCATATATTTTTCCAACAATCATTTCATTAGCATATAAAACATTTTCCATACACACAACATAGCAATCATGGTCTCATGGTTTTGTAAAATTCATTTTTTCATGCTATCATCATAAATCAAAATTCTTCTAGCTTGATATAATCATGTAAAATCATATTCTATATTTTTTCTTATTTCAAATTCCATGCTTAACAATCATCATGCAAGAAACATATTTATAATAATGAAACTAAGGCTATGGGGTCAAACCCACTCACCGTTTGAAGGAGAGTATGTGGGCACCACCCTAACACCCTAACTTTCACCTAATACGCTCGAGTCGCATTCGGCTAGTTATTAACAGTTACGTCTTCGTTTTCAGAACTTGACTTAGCTTTCTTTAAAATACGAGTACTAAAAATACGACTAAATTTTTCTTTTTGAACTTAAGACTTAAAATGCGAGCCGCGCATGCGCATAGACCGACTACTAAACAAGAAACATAACATCCAAGCATACATCACCATAACAGTCATAAATAAACCATAGAATAAACACAACATAACTTGTAGTATTATACTATAATCATAACAAAACAACGATGCCCTTATAAATGTAAGGACATCTCAAGATACTTGATACATCAAGCAAGGTTAACTAATGCAAAACATAATTATAAACAGGCTAGACTAGTCTTCAAGCTTCCATTGCCCTCTAATCCGATGTGCATAACTCCTACGCTCGCGCTTCAAGGGAAATCACGAACATCCGCATCAATCTCGTCTGGAGGCGACACGAGAGGAAAAACAAAAGGGGTGAGAATACTCATACACGATTCTCAGGAGGGCTCCCTGGCTTTAACACAAGTGTCATCGTCGTCGCCCCAGCCACTTCGGGTTTCATTATGAAAGAGGTATACATGCATAGGTTCAATTTTAATTTCTCAAATCTTATTATCTGAAGTGGGTTCCTTTTAGCATGAGTCTTCATGGTATGAATGCGCAGATATTTTATGTATGCATGGCAATGCTTGAGCATGACAGTACACGTAGATAACACTTATCACTTAATCAAAGCATCAATGAAACATATGCATGTGCGTCTTTTACTTTTTCATATTTGAACTTCGTGAGTTCCTTTCATAACTTTTTCCATTTTTCCACCCTCATCATGGTCACCAAAATCCACCCAACATGCTAGCCCCGACTTTAACATGGTCACCAAAACTCCTAATCACCTATCACCTAGGAATGAGCTCATCCTAACTAGCCGTCGCTAGATTCATACGGGGTAAAAGAGGGGGAATCATATTTCTTTCTTGGATCAC
This sequence comes from Dalbergia oliveri, assembly GCA_030441495.1. Classification (NCBI taxonomy): domain Eukaryota; kingdom Viridiplantae; phylum Streptophyta; class Magnoliopsida; order Fabales; family Fabaceae; genus Dalbergia; species Dalbergia oliveri. The sequence goes on from JAMLFY010000009.1 coordinate 1,998,637, forward strand.
CCCGTACAACCCTTAACTCAGGAAGTCATAATGGGATCATTTCCACATTATCATATCTTTTATGGATGCAACATGAGCCTACAACCTTAGAACCTTATATAACATATCCTTCATTCATACCTCATATTCTCATGCATTTTAGACATAGCACACCACATCATTATAACAACATGCCACACATCCATACTTTTTCATACTCATGATATTTAAATGATTCACATACATCAAATTCATACTTATTCGATCTCATTCTCATATCACATCTCCTATCTCATGGTGTCTTATGCTTTGGCCCTTACGGTCTTAAACTTGTGTTCCAATTATCCAAACATTTATTATGGATCCGATCATTACCTATAATTCTTTCTAACACTTATGTTTTACTAACTCATCCAATCAGCATTGTATGGAATTAAATATCATGATCATTACTTGGCTATGAAGGATCCTATGATCTACACCTTAGGCTCTCTTCTAAGTTCTCTTTGCCTAAGATCCTAGGTTCGACTTCTAGGCATATACACTAGTTATGGGTCACCTTCCTTAAGCTCAATTATGCTTGGAACAATAGTTATCATTATTCTCGTGTCTAAGGGTGTTAAGATTTTAGTTCTTCAACCTTTCTATTTGCTTAGCCCTTTCTAACCGTCAACATCATTCTCACTTCTCTCAAACATAATCTTACGCATTCTAACTCCTCGAAACAGAATTCATCCAGTGGCCAACAAGATAGAAAAAAAACCAAAGGTATGTATCACGTACAATCGCATAAAATCATGTTATAAGTGCATACAAGTTACTAGTCTTTCTCTTGGAATAATTTCATGAGCAAAAATGGTGTTCTGGTAATCGATTACATGTGCTTGGTAATCGATTACCAGGGACTAAATTTTATTCTAGGTTAAAAACGGGTAATCGATTACATATGATGGTAATCGATTACTTAGGTTAAATCGTTTCCAAAAAATGAAGAACATCAGAGTAATCGATTACTCAAATAGGTAATCGATTACAGGGCTTTAAGGACTGGTTGGGCATAAAGGACAACCTTGGTAATCAATTACATTATGTGGTAATCGATTACCAGATCCAAAAATCCTTCGAAAAACCACTCTGGTAATCGATTACATAAGCTGGTAATCGATTACCAGAACCTCCGGAATTTGAGAAAATATGATTTTTGACACATTTCAAACTATTTAAACACCTTGAGACCTCATAAAACATTTTTCCAACATTTTTCTAAAATCATCCTCACATTTTACAAAATCAAACCATCATTGTATCATACTAAACACATTCACTTATCATGGTCAAAATTTCCTTTTGAAGATACTTAGGGCAAGTCTTTGAGCTCTAGAGTATTTAGGTGATAACATAATCTTAAACATGCTATGCACTTCATTTTACTCTTCATTACAAAGTAAAGTGAGAGCATAAAATAAATATGAGATGCAACCTCATTATTATCTTTAAGGATTAAGTGATGACTTGAAATATAAACATGAAATGCAAGCTTGGGAATTTAAATATGGCAATGCAAGTTCATTCATTTACTCTTGTGAGATTAGTGATGGCATCAAAATAAACATGAGATGCAAAACATAAACTTAAACATGAATGCAACTTATTTTATCTTAACTAGAGCTCTTACAAGACTTTAGAGGAACATCAATAGCCTCAACCCAACATGTATCTTAACAATGGAAGATAAGGTTTAGAGTTCTTAACACTAAGTCTTCAAAGAAGACTTTGATTTTGAACTTCATCATCAAGCTCAAGAAAGGAGATTAAAACAAGAATATCAACATTTTAACAAAACAAACACAAATAGAACTACTCATATTCTTTATTTTATTGCTCATGGGCTTCAATCTAGAGTAAAACTCTTAGAACGCCGACCAACTTTAAGGTTGGCAAGGGTAAGCTTAGAGCTTTTGAAATCTTAGGATTAATTTTTCTTAACAAAACTTTTGTGATCTACTTTACAATTTTTAGTAACTTTGTTCAAACCAAGGCAAAAGAAACCGAAATCATTCAACAGAAAAGGAAAAGGAAACCGAAAATTTTAAGCAAGGAAAAGAAAGAAACACAAGCATGTATGGTCCAAGACCAAGTTGTTTCAAGCTTTAGAGGTTTCTCACATGACAACAACAAGTCATTATCTTGAAACCTCATCATCAAGCTCATGTTCTCTTTATAAAAGGGTCTCTTGGCCGAAAAGAAAAAGGAAGAGGAAAAGAGTTTGAAACCAAGAGAAAAACTAGAACTTTTCTTAAGAACACAAGCAAAACATTAAAACAAAACCCCTACCAATTGAAGTCTTGAGAGATATGAAAGAAAGCTTGAGTTCTTAATGAAATGGAGAAGGAAAATCCTCTTGAAACTTGAAGGAAGAAATTGGCCAAGTTGAGGGAATTTGAGAGGAAATGAGAGAAAGTGCAAGAATGCTTGAACTTGGCAAATGATCCAAAGAGCAACCAAGTCTTCAAAGGCTTGGTATTTATAGAAAAATGAAACATGTTGGCTGATTGGGAGGGAGGCCTTGACCTCATGTTCCATGAGGTGAGAGAATTGTTTCATGGAAGTATGGTGAGGCATGGGAGAAAGCATGGCTAGGCATGGGCAAGGCATGGCTTAAGGCATGGTCTTTGAGTGAAACAAACTCACCATGTGCTACACATGGGAGGGCTGAATTTCGGCCATATCTGGTCAGCCAAGGGGGAGGAGAAATTGCTCATGTAATTGTCGTTTAATGATATGTTTAGGTGTGTCTTTGATTAGGCTTTTGATTAGGAGTTTATAAGAAAGTGTTTAGGTAAGAAAATGGTTAATTAAGGTGGTTCAAGACTTGATTAAAGAGTGGTCATACTAGATTAACAAATTAAATTCATTTTCTTAGTCAAATGAGGTATGGCACAATTCCTTAATTTAAGGAATTGGAGAGAGAAACACTATTCAAGATTTCATGACTAGGAATCTTGAATTAAAGAATACAATTAGAGTTTATTTAAGCAATCTTAGGTTCTAATTAACCTCAATAAATTATTTTGACTCTAGATTAATTATCGAAATAAATTAATCTTTGATTAGAGCCTAATATTGCTTAGGTTTGCTTAATCGCGTCATTAGGCTCATTACACGTTCTAGGGGCAAAATGGTAATTTCGCACTAAAACTACCCGGACCTTCAGGCCGAACTAAACATCAAAACCACTTATAAACATTATTTAAAATCTTTTGGTAAAGTCCGGGCTAACCGACACATAAAACGATGACAAACACTAGGGGCGTTTTGGTAATTTCGCGCGTCGAAATAAAAAATGAGATTCTTTTGCTCTATTACCACACATAACACATATAATCCCCTATTAATCAACAAAACATCCCCTTGAGGATGGCCGGGACGACGATTCTCACTTTCCGGGTAAAATGACCTCAGGGGCATTTCCGTTTGTACATGAGAAATTGGGCGTTACACCACCAACTTGACATGGAGAGCTTGGAATGACACCAACAACTGTCATAGAGCAGCCATAACTCTAGATTAAACTCTAATACTCTCTAGATAACTCTAATCTAACTCTAACAACATTGGTGGAGCACCTCCACTTAACAACAATGAGAGAAATAACAACACCTATACCAAGATTATGAAGGAATGGAAGAAAAGAGACCAAAATCTATCAACATAAACATACTTTTGATGATTGAGGGAGCTAGATTTGAGAGAATAAGGGAAAAATAGTGAAAATAGGGAGGGGAGGGTTTCTGGTTCGAAGAAATTGGGGAAGAAGGAGTGGGGAAAGGTTTCAGCTGAGTGAAACGACACCGTTTTACACTATTCACACTCAGGGGACCGCTGGAGTGGTTCCTGACGCGTAGCGGTCATGCCGCGTACTGCACCCTCTATTGTGCACTTATGTCTGCTATAGTGGTCCTCAGACCACCACAACACATGAAATCGCCCTCAGTGACCGTTATAGCGGTCTTGGGCCGTTATAGCGATGACAACAAAACCCAACTGCTACATAATTCCTATCACACAGCTTCTAGATCATTTCACTTATTCACATTTCTTAATTTCAAGTTAATCCATTAACTTCAAAAACATAAATGTAAATAAGGAAATATCTCTTATTTGGATTCAAATAAAATATCAAAAAAATCAAAATCTCAACCATTCAAAATCCAATTTTTGGGTTTTAGTTCAAATCCGAAGTTTTTGAGATTTTCTAAACTTGAGGGCTCAAAACGAAACATTTAAAGGTATCATAAAATTCATTAAAAATTACTCTTCAACTCATTTTCCCTCTAGGAATAATTACCGGGACTTTTGATCCCAAGAATGCTACTCTAACATATAGCTCTCTAAGAAGGTGTAAGGTCTAGACTTAGAGAACTCCAGGATTAGCAGTGGTCCAGGGAACCTTGAGGCCGTACAGAACTTATCTACTGACATGTGTACATCGGATATTATACATAGCCACTTATCATTCGAGAAGGATGTGAGACATTTTACATCTTGATCTAACAGGTCATCTAAGAATAACACATAAGTGTAATTATGTCTCTTGCCAGATAAGATGACTTGTCTTGAAGTGGGATTTACAATCTTGCATGCATAGGCATTAAATAAAACATTAAAGCCTTTGTCATAGAACTGGCTGAAATTTTTATTTGCGTCTTATTTAGTGTTTACCTCAAACTACTTTTGTAAGGGCACAAGTGAAAATTGTGAATAATTTAGAACAATGGGAGACAATAAGAATCGAACTCTAGCCAGTTGGTCATAGAAGATTTGAAACCATTTCATGAGCCATTTCTCCCAAAAGTTTAAGCTATTGGGTAGAGAGACATGAATGATTTCATGTCTAAAAAATCATAATAAGTCATATGTATGAACCAAAAACTAGATTCAGATGTAAAATTGTAATGTGTCATAATTGAAGGAGCTAATGATGAAATTAACTTTTGCAAAAGATTAGCTACTACTCCCTCCCTTGTAAAATATTTATCAAATTTGGACAAACATAGATATTAAGAAAGATGATAAATAATATGATATTAGAGTACTTCTATGCAAAATTATGCTATATGGACTAATATATCCTAATGATCATTTAAGCTCGTACCTTGATAGTATTTTATTTAAGTTTTTTAGTAGCTAAAAGGAAAGAAAAGGAGAAACATGATTCAATCTCCCTTCTTGTGTGCTTTTCTACCTACAAGTGGCATCAGAGCTCAAGCCTCTAAGAGGTTGAGTAATTTAAGATTGCAGAGGACAAAGATCTTAAAGAGTTATAGCTCAAAAGGACTGGATTGGGATATGAAAAGGAAATGGATGAAAAGGGAAGACAACTCAATCAAAGAAAGTAAGGAGCAAAGTTTCTTGTACTTTCCACCATAAGAAGGGACACCCACCTGACAAGTGCTTCATGAGAAAGGAGTTTATCAAAAAGGTTGGCAAACCTCCCCGCTAAAGATTAACCAAAAAGGACCAAAAAAAGCATAGGTACCTAAATCAAAAACTGTGTTTGTTGCAGGTGTATTGCATGTTAAAGCAGACAATAGGTGGTACATGGATAGTGGCTACTCTAGACATATGTCTGGGTCAGGAAGATGGTTCAGAAACCTTAAGCTCAAAAATTCTAGACTAGTCAAGTTTGCTGATGGAGGTAAGGTTAAGGTCACATGCATAGGAAATATTGGTAAAGATAATTTCCACCAAATTTCTGATGTGTTGCTTATTTTACTTTCCTCGACTCAATTCAACGGTAGTTAGGTTTACTTTCCCTAATGGACCGGATTTACTTTCTCCAGCCCAAGACATATATAGTCTCATGCTTTTCTTGGTAGTCAAGTTTACTTTCTCCAACAAATCAGATTTACTTTCTCCAGTCCAAGAAATATAATCTTATGCTTTTCTTTTGCATATACACAATTGTAAGAAATATTCATATCTATATGTGCCTAATCTCATCAATAAGTTCACATGCCCAATTATTCATATTCATGTACTCATGTCATACTAGTACCAAATGCCATTATTTCATCAATTCAAAGCATTGTTTCATTTCCAACACAATAGTAGATTTCACACCCTTGTAGTAAAATTAAGTTGCACATCAAACAATCAATTTAGAAAGTATAAAAATTCTCCAAGACACTTCAAGGTGTCTACAAGGTCCTGTAAAAATTTCAAAGTAAAAAGAGTTCTCTAGTTGTGCTAAAAAAATTCTACAAATTTGGAGGTTAGAGGCCACCTAATCTTAGCTCAAAGCTAGAATTCTATAATTTTTAACCCTGACAAATGAATAAATCAATTCAAAATAAAAATCATGGTTGAACTTCAATATGTTTCCAACACTCTGTAAAAAGTTCAAAGGAAAAATCAATCATTTACTATAGTAACAAAATTTACAAAATTCACAGCTTCTACTCCAACAATTTAGGCAGCACAGGTATCATTTCGGTTCATGATTTTTTTAAAGCAGTTAGAGTCTTTATAATGCACCATGAAAATTCATAGAGTTGCCTTACCATGTTAGCTTTAACATATAATTTTTGTAGCTCATAAAAATACCTACAATTACACCAGAAAATTCGTGATTGACCCTTTGCCTAGGAGAAATCCAAAAATCCAGCAGCATAGTCCAAAATTTCTTTTGACAAAAATGATTTCTAACATCATCCAAACACTCCACCAAAATTAATACATTAGTATCCATATATTATCAACCAATACAACTAAAAATATCAAATTAAATCAATGGTTAAAATATAAAAAATGAATTTGAAGTAAAAAGGTTCAAAATCCCTACTCTTTGGAGCTTTAGAGATCTTGGCTCTAAAGGATGCTCCAAGAATGATTTTTTTCACTTCAAACCTTCCAAACAACACCTAATCCCTCCCTTAAATAGTAAAGGATGATCTCTCAAGGTGGAAAAGGGTGATGGATTCAAATTTTCATTGGCTAGTTTTGTAGGTATTGATGAGTAAACAAGTTTTGTAAAGGGAGTTTGTGGTTTTATCAACTATAGGCTAGGAAAATGGAGGTTTGAATCAAGTTTCTTAAATGTTCTTGAAGAAGAACAATGGTGGCTGTTTTGATCCTCCTTATGGTCGAGAATGATGAGTGGAGGGATAAGGTTATTGGCCTTATATTTATCTTAAGTTAGACTTTAGGTATTATTTAATGTAAATGCTTAATTCTTTCTAAAAAGAAAATTAAGATAAATGATTAGGATTTAATCTTGTAAATTAAGATTAAATCTTAACCTTACACTTGGCTATAAAGGATAAACTTTCTCCTATTGTAAAGATTTGACTATCTTTTAGCGTTAAAAATCACACACCAAAATTTTATCGCACTAGTAAAACACCATACCCTAATAATCAAACATTGCCCAAAAATTAATTCTAGGTATAAAATCCTCATTTCAACTATTTCTAATGTTAACCTTCTTTTTCTCAGTCTCTAGCATTTCCTTGTGCAGGATCTAGGATTTCGGCTATCCTTACGGTTAGTGGGGCTCGCAAGATTACTATTCATGCCCGGCTCAAAATTTTTTTTTAATACGTCCATTGGGTCATTCTTATCGTTGCTAAAACTGTCATATTTTTAAAATTATGACTAATAAAGCTCAAATTAATTTTTAGATGACAGTGTCGCCAACGCGTTAGAGGCGTGTCAGTCACTTGAAAACAACACAGCTGATGGGGTTGTGCCATGCTGAAAAGGCGAGCCTAATTGTAAGTCATCGGCTAGAAACATTGCCAGAAATGTCACCAGGGCAGCAGAACGCAATAGACAACGGCGGAGCGACAAACAATAGCCTCTTACCGTTTCCAAGTGTGGCTTTCAGGGATTGGCCACGAAGGAGGAGACAAGCACGACGGTGGGCTCTCTGGTTGGGATCGCACAGGAAAAAGGTTTCTAGAGGCAGTGGCAGGTGGTGGACAATGGTTTTCTAACTCCTGGAAGTGACACACGGAGAGGGAATTGACACACTGCCAGAGGGGTTAACACAATGAGAAGGAGAACAAAATGGTCACCAAAAAAGTGGCCCAGGATAATAGTGGTTTATGTTTGAAAATTTTTGGAAAGCAAGAACACCGTCAAACCTAAAATAGAATTGAAGGGCTTGATAAGCAGAGCAATGGTGGGACAAAATGAAAAGTAAAATGATAGTAGGGGACATAATACAGGTAAGTTCCAAATTATTGAAATCTCTACACGAAACGATGGACACATGTCATCGTGGATATTATTGCTCTGATACCATATTGAAGTTAAGGGTTTTAGATGGTGGAGGAAGAAAAGAGAGAATAGAGACTCAATACTATGAAAGTATATTTGATATATTGATATATTGTATGGTAATATGGTGTTGTGATACACTGAGATAATCATATTTATAAGGTAAGGATAAAATTTAAATATAATGATAAAATCAACCTAAATAAATCTAAATCAATCCAAGATATGATGTGAAATATTCTAAAGATATAATGTAGATATTACTAAATATTTCCTTTCCAACAACTCAAAACATTTTGCATTAATGCTTTCTGAAGGGTTTTGAAGCTAACAGAAACCACATGCACAAAAGTTATAAGCCAATATATAAAAAGTTGTAAACTAATATGCAAAAAGTTGTAAACTAATTTACAATTAATTTTAAATCAATTGAGGATAAATACTAAATAGGTTCACAATTAATTGTAAGCTGGTTTAGAACTTTTTGAGTACTAGTTTAGAACTTTTTGCATACTAATTTATAACTTTTCATTTGATTTCACATATAATCTTCAACTTGTTTAGTACGTGTTATCAATTAGTTTACAACTTTTTGCGTCCTGGTTTACAATTTTGCATAACACGCATTTATAATTTTTTAATTTCACTTTCCAACAATAATAACAAATCTCAAATTCTAGCATAGTCATTCTCAATTTGTTTTCTTGTTAAAAAACTAAAGAAAAAAAAATAATCATCCATGTCTTAAGATATAAACAACAAACACATGAAAAATCAAATGGAATGAACTAAGTCATGTGTGAAAATTAATTTTGTGCGCCAACAAATCTTAATTCTCGTCTTCTTCTTCTTCTTCCTATGAACGATAAAGAACTAGAGTGAGAAATCTAGAGAGAGAGAGAATGAAAGTTTTAGAGGGATGATGAGTGAGAGAAACAAGACAGAGAGAGAATGAAACTTTAGGAGGGAAGGAAGCTTTTTCTTTTTCCTCTTCCATTTATCTCTCCGTATATCATACTCCTATTTTGTCATGCAGTGAATAGAAGAGTATAATGTAAGTGTGGAGGTGTGTATGTAACATTCCTCGGTGAGTATTTCGCTGTATACATGTATATAAGAGACCAAGAAAATCTTTTTAGTCTTATCCTATGAAGCACAACACTGATATGGGACACGACACGATATGGACACAAGGGACACACCAAAATTGAAAATTTATAAGACACAGACACAACATATATATAAGTAAAATTTTAATAAAAATTATGCATTATTCAAAATATTATTTATATAAGCTTTACTTATGTTTTATTTTCTTATAAATTCAAAAAGTTATACATTATTTCTGTTATATTTTTCTATATTAGATTAAGAAAAAATATATTTTAAATTAATTATATACAAACTTGTCATTGATGTGTAATTCGTGTGTAATGCAAGATTTGACACGGACACATATCCGACACGTAAACACAACATCCAAATGATATATTCCTTCAGAGGTCTTATCGAATTAGATAGAGAAATAAATTGCATTAATCAGGTCTCACTGAGGGGAAGACAAAGGGGAAAGCAAACACATAATGAAAGGAAACACAAAGCTTCGCCCCTAAATACAACTTTTTCATCTTTCATTTTGTCTGTAACACAACTTACCATTCCTCCCCCAATAATATTCATTCCAAAAAGGTCTCCATGAGATCCGGGTACATACCACCTTCTGAATTCCTGTACTCCACAGCTGCTTGTTGATGGTGATGATCCATTGAAGTAGATGACGATGACGAAGCCACTCTAGAGGGTAGTGTGAAGCTCCTCTTAAACTTGGCCATTTTCCTTGCACCTTCCCGCTGGCTATCCAAACTCACGAACTCATTGGGGTTGGCTACACTTGCATTTTGCATGTTGGAAGCATCTGAACTGGGATTCGGGTTAAGTGGGTCATGGTGGTGGTGGTTTTGATCACCAGGTTTGCTCCCCAGGCTTTCTGGATTGAACAAATGCTTAGCATCATCGGTTCTTCCGGTGAGTGCATTGAAGAAGGACAAGCCATTTGGCCATTTTATGGCGTTTTCATGCTCTCCCCCAATCATGCCTTCCACTCTTGCAGTTTTGTACGCATGAGGCATGAGGAACATGTGGGTCTCATCTTTGGCCTGTGGGAACCCAAGCCTAGCTGCGTGTTGAAAAATGGGCGAGGGTAACATGGAAGTAGTAGACCCAAGTGGCCTTTGAGCCCAGTTGAAGAGTGTAGGAGGTGGCCTAATGGGGATGGTGGATGGTTTTGATGGAAGTGAAGTAGAAGAGGAAGTGTTCCTGGCTGAAGAGAAGAGTTGTGAGAGGTAGAACCCTGATTGGTAACCTAGAGACTCAAAAATGTGTCTCATTCTTAGCACGAAATGTAGGTCCTCAGGAATCTGAGAATGAAAGGTAAAATGTCAAACATTTGATTTTAGCGCGTGAGACACAGAATCATCTACCCAAACGAATAGCCACGCAAATGCAGTGATAGTAATTTTAAAATATGGATAAATAAACTAAAAATGGGTGGAAGTAAGGAGAAAGAAATAAATCATATACAAATTTACTCACAATCTTGCAAGAACCAAGTTGCAGAAGGCCATGTCCAGCTTGAATTACAGCGATCGTCTGGCCATGGAAATAATGGCTAAGAAAATGAGACTTAAAAAACGGTTGAATCTTGAAAGTAGGGAAAAAAAAAATCTGACCTGAATGCCTGAGTCAAACTGATCGGTCCATTCAGGTGGAAGCTGCAATAAATAGCATCAGAAGGGGAGGATGAGTCAATCAATCACCAAAGAGCTACATTTAACCAATAGAAAAGGCTAAATTTAATGCTGCATTCAGTTCAAATCCAAACTTAAGAATAAAAATATACTAGTGTATTTTAACAGGGAAAAAATTAGAAGAAAACAAAAAAGATCAAAGAGAAGTGTTATAGTGAGAGGGTTCAAATGCATACAGCATCAAAGGAGCTCTGCCAGTAGTTGGGGATATTAGGCTCACATTCCGTTGGCTCTTTGAAAACCCACTTGTGGCACTTATCAGATGCAACTTTTCCCATCAACCTGTTCTCCAAAGCCAAACACCAACCCAATTAGAGCACAGTGCAGATAGATAGGAAACGAGCTTGCAAGTTGTATGGAACTCCTTCCAACATGGTATACTGATATAAATGATCAGAGAGAGAAAGGAAAAACAGTCACTTGAGGTAGAGAGAGATTTGGAAGCCACAACATAATAAACACCTACCCAGTACCCACCCTTCTCCATAATTATATAACTGAATGGACATTTTGCTGAAGGATTTTCTGACAGGATCCTCTCCATCAATCTCTTCCAGGCAATCTGAAACCCTTCCTCGGCAGAACCCATCTTCCCACATCAACATCCTTCACCAAATTCACAAAAACATTATGCAAAGCTCTTTTCTAAGCACCCATTTTTTTACAAGTCTCTTTGCTACTCTGTTTTCACAAGAAAAACACCAAACAAAGACTGCTGGGATGCTGAATTAGCTTGAGGTGAGTGTTTCAAAGTTGTGTATTGGCTTTTCTGCTAGTTCAAGAGAAACCATACTTACAAGCTGCCATTATCGTCCCCAACCTTGCAGCCATTGCCACCTCTGACTCTCCTGCAAGAAAAATGGACTAGATCCACATGAGAAAACACCTCAAACCATGGCATTCAGCGTAGCCCACAGCTCAAAGATTGTGAGAGAGAGAGAGAGAGAGAGAGAGAGAGAAGAGAAGCATACGGGCGAGGACGGATGGTCCAGACGACAGAGTAAGTCCAGTCTGAGTTGAGACACACGCTTCTAAGGGCCTCATGAAGGGCCATCATCCCCACAGTTTCTTTGCGCCTATCTGATGTTCCTGAGCCCACCATCTCTCTCTCTCTCTCTCTCTCTCTCTCCCCCCCCCCTTCTCTTCCCCCTATATACCTTTTTCTCCCTCACCTCTTTTCTTTGGTTTTGTTGCTCTCAAAGTTTTTACCGTTTCTTTCAATCTCAGCTACTCTCACACTGCATAACCAGCACAAAGTGGAGTAGACCAATACACTCTCTCTCTCACTCTCTCTCTCTGCGTGCTTTTTGTTTGTCCTTAACAAGGTTACTTTGGCAGGAGGTGGTAAAAGAGGGAGAGTGGCAGGGGTGCTTTAGTGCAGTGAGTATCTAACCATGAAAAGCTGTGGGGACAGCTTTTATCCTCTCTCTGTCTCTTACAAAGCACAACAAAGAGGAGGGTAAACGAAAAAGAGAAAAGGCAGAACGGAGAAGGAAAGAGTGCAGGGTCTCTGCTGGCCTATTTCACATTTTTGCCCTTTGTCTTCTGCCACAGATAATTCTCCCAGGGTGCAAGTCTGGGGTGGACTGGGGAGTAGGTGAGTTTGGGTTGTTCTGCCTCTGACCCAATTTTTGTACCTTTACCACTTAATGCGGAGCGATTCCGACACTGACTAGCAATGAGAATATTCCCACGCTATGTTAAACTAGTTAATTTCATGAATTGAATTAGCATTGTCTCTAATTTTCACCACTCAGATCATATATCTCTCTCAAATTGGGTTGATTCAACTATTACAGATGAATGAAAGTATTTCAATTGAAATGTTCAAATTTGCTTTCGGCGTCCAATAAATGAAATTTGCTTTCGGTGGCCAATAATCTTTCTTACTATGCTAATTAAGATTAAGAATGCGCTTCTCAAAAAAATCTTTTATTAATTGATCTTTTAATTAAGATTTTTTTGAAAAGAAAAAAGTGTATTTATATTTAAAATTAATGTCAATTTAGGTTTGAATATAATATTAAAATATATTTATTTATTAGTAAATATTCTTTTATATTATAAAAAAATCTTTTTTCAAAATATAAAAATTCCAGTTTCGAAAAAAAAAATCTTTTTTTACTTTTTCTAGTGATTATACTTTTATTTAAAAACATTACTTAAACATATTGAAAAATACTAAACAATATTTTTATAATTAAAAAAATCTTTTTTTATTAAAAAAACAGCACATCCAAATGAACTCCCACTGCTATATGATGTTTGGTTTCTATTTCAAAAGTTATTAACTAGGATTTAGGCGAAGGGCTTGTCTTTTAATATTTTTGTTCAACCCATATCTTGAAAGTTTTCAAAACACATTATTGATAATTGTTGTGGGATAGTTGATTAAAATTCAACTGTTAACTGTTAGAGCGTTTTCTTACGTCCCAAATTTCTTATAAATTCTACTTATAATGGAGCCTAACGCTCAGCCCTGCATGCTCTTATTTTTATCCTCATTGGAAGAGGAAGCGAGTTCCGTTTCATTGTAGATCTGACTTCCAGAGATAAATTATTATTCTTGTTGGAATTTTCTATTGAGGCTACAATTAATTATGAATTTTTTATTTTATGAAAACTAGATTAATGATATAATCTCGATTCTAAATAAGCATAATAAGCCCAATCTGTGTACATTTATTACTAAGAGTTAGTGTCATAGTATTAAAAATTGGATTCACGGAAGGTTTTAAAAACCAGGAACCACCACTGAAGTTTGGAGTTAGGGTACAAACTGTAGGTAAACCCAATATGCCTTCAAGAAAATTCAAAATTTCCTCAAAGACATCAAATGTGGGGTTCAATCCCTTCCCTGCTAGAAGGGGAAGGAAAGTGCCACTTTTTACCACTAGACTATCCAACTTTTAGTGTTATGTTTCATTTTTTTAATATATAACATATATTTTCTTACATTAAATTATATTTTTATATATTAATTTAATTATATTTGATTCAACTGGTTAAGGAATTAAAGGAATTAGGATCCAAATTTAAATCAATTATCAATCCAATTTTGAAAACTATAGTTAGTGTGATTAAGACGAGAGTCTGTTTATAAATATATAACTAAATCCACTATACCTACTACAACCATTGCACTATGCATTATTTGGTTTGCCCCATCCACAACCATTTAGAGCAAGAGAAAGATAGCGAGAAAGATCTATCAAAAGGATTGTATACAGAAAGGTCTATAAAAATGAATATTACTCGTCTCAACCTAATTAATCATCAATGACCGAGGAATTTAAAGCAGGTTCGTGAATGGCATGTGTAAATTGGTGGTGAGTGGCGCTAACTCTAGCCCTAGTGGCAACGCCAAAGGGGCTAGTACCAGTGCCATACATATCCAACATATTCCAGGTACAGGTCGGCTGATGCATGTCGAGGTGCTGTTTTTCCCTGGCCTCTGATCATTCTGCTACTTGGGTCAAATCAGATGGGATAGTATACTTGTGCCATTCGAGTGTTGCTATGAGCTTATAGGGAACAACAGCATTTTTACTTATTTTGCTTTGGTCTATGCTGTTGTTCTTCCACATTAGTTCTTATTTTTGTATCTTAAACTAGTCCTTGCCTATCTGTTTCGATAGGTTTGAAGCTTGTTACTTTTATCGAAAAAAAAAAATCATCAATGACCAATTCTAATATGCTCTTTATTCCAAAATTCTATTTACGCGGCCCAAATTTTGGTCCTGCCTGAGTGTTTAATTTAGGTCTAAGTTAAAAGTATTAACCAAAGCAATGTATCAGTAATACATTATCCTCGATTAGGCATCATATCCCGCTTTTAAGATTTTCTTCATCTGTGTTAAAGCAATATGGATATGGTTGAATCATTGAGCTTGATCTTTTTGGTCTATCACGACATAAAGAGGAAAATCTTAGTTACCAACTTTTAATTTAATTACCTCGCGAATGGGAATTGGGATTGCTTTTCCTTTTGATGTTGCAATGATATACACAGCTTAAAGCCCATTACTTGAGGAAAATTCTTGGTGTGTTATAGTTATAAAAAGTATTTTTATTATAAGTAAAATGGTTAAATAGTTTAAATATGTAAACATAAAAATACTATTTTTAAATTACAATTTAAGACATAAAAAGTAATTTTTTAAAAATAATTTTATATAAAAAATGTATTTTTACACATAATAAAATAAATCTTTGAAAAAATTCATAATTATTATATATGATTTAATTTTTAATTAGAAATGAAATTAAATGTACAGCCAAGAAATTTTTTAAAAAAAAGTTACTATAAAGTATAAAAAAATGTATTTGTAAATCTTTTTATTAATATTTGTACGATTATTGTATTCGAGTTATGTTGTAAAAAGTTCTATAATTTGTTCATGATTTAGTAATATTTCTAAAATTTGTTTAGTAATTTTCATTTTTTCAAAGAAAAATAAAAGCACTAAAATAAGAGTTTAATTTTTATACATTGACAATGTAAAACTTTTTTTTACATTATCATGTAATCAAATTAAATCATCCAACTTGAATGACTTTTTAAGTTGATAGGTGCAGACCAACTATTTTTATTGATGTGATAATATATGATTAGATAGCAATGAAAATTTGTTTACACTGTTAATATATAAAAATTAAACTATTAAAATAGTATATTTTCAAACAATTTAATTGCCTTCATTGCACTACCCTTTTAAATGCAAGTTAAAGAGAGACAATCCTTTCATGTGTAAAATACACATGATAGGGTTATCCTCACTCTTAATTTTCTTATTTTAAAAAAGATAGAAAGTACATACTAATAGAAAAATTGAGGGTGAAGATGTGCACATAACCTGCTCATGTGTAAGTACTTTACAAATGAGGGAATCCTTTCCCAAGTTAAAGGATTTGCTATTATTATGAATTATCCAAAGACTTTTATCAAATTTCCTAACCATGAAAGAACTCTACCAAGCTTCAGATGAAGACAAAAAAAGAAAGCAGAAGATGAGAATTGTATGAAATTTTATTGACTGTATTGAATAGAATACTGAGTCATATTCAAGGAGAGCGGCAATTAGAAATACATACAAAGTGAAGAACTAACTACACTAGTAAGGAGTAACTAACGGAGGTCGTATTAATGAATAACTAACTTGTAGGTAGAAAAACACACGAGAAGTGGGGGTTGAATCGTGCTACGCTTCTCTTTCCTTTTTAGTTTCTGAAAACTTTAACACAATACTATCAAGCTTGAAGCTTGTAGTGTAGCAAAACAATGTTAAAGATTTCATGAAGTTACTTTCTAGTAATAGTGTTAGTTACAGAACAACTAAAAAGATAAACTTTAGGCAAATAAAAACAAAAAACCATAGAGCAATAAAAGATAAAGAGATAAGGGAGAAGAAGATATCACACTGATGTTTTTATACTAGTTCAGCCAACCTACCTATCTAGTTCTCAACTATGTTGAGTTTCACTAACATCTTTCTTAACTTGAGAAAGAAACCAGATAGTCTTTACAATAGCCTTCCCAAGCTCTAACATGTGACCAGGAGACAACCCCTACTGTCACAAACTAAGTAGTTATTTACTAGCCTCTTCAAGCTAAACCAAGTAGTCTTTAACCAACCTCTAAGCTAAATCGAGTAGTCTTTAACTATCCTCTCCAAGTTAACCTGTGACCAGTAAAAATAACTTTACTGTCTCATTGCAAGTAGCCTTTGACTAGCCTCTCCAAGCTAAATTCATATCGATCACTCCTGGATCGAGGATATAAAGGTTTGTGTTTGAGTTTGCAACTCAAACTAACCTACACTCAAGTTTTCTTAAGATATATAATGAATGACCTAGGATAACTTGAATGACTTCTTTCTAATGATTCTTCCTTGGAAGAATGTATAGCTACTTAGGAATATAGAAAGAAGATTTTTATAGATAAGGAAACTGATTACAAGATGTAATGAACTTCATAAGAGATGAAGGGAAAATTTTACAGAGTTTTAGCACTTGCAACGTCAATCCTTTTTCTTTTTGAAAGCACATCATCTCTATTTATAGATGGTCTTCATTTTTTGTTGTTGCCCTTATCTATTTTCCAAGTGACATGTGTTGATCATTTGTTTGTGTCTTGCAACTCAGTCTAGAAGAGTAGCTTGAATTTTATCAGACTTGCAGAAGTCATTGTAAAATGAGGTTTCTAAAGTCCTTTTAGAAACTTTTTAACTTTCTGATCATGGCTTCTGAATTTTTCCTTCTAGAAACTAGGATAGTTGACCAAGTTGGCAGAAGAGATAACACTTTAGCCTATAACTGGTTTTGACTTTAAATTTGAATTTCAAATTTTCCCTCATTTTCCAGGTAAGGTTCATGTTTCACAGTGAAGTGAACTTTCTAATATGGGGTATTGGTTCCTTCATAAAAATTTGGTCTTTGAGTCTTCAATCAAAGCTTATTGTTGATAAAAAGATTGTGAACATGATGATTAAAAATTGTAGAACACGTTGGCTTCAGAGTTTGATTGATATCTTCAGTGTAAGCATACTTTCTGAGGTCCAATACTAGTTTCTACATCCTGAAACTTGGTTTCTTGTAATGGTTGTATTTCTTCAATCTGTTAAGCATGTATATGCTCAAATCATGACATAAATATCACTTCCATTTAATTTACATCTCTTTGTATGAGATAAATCATGTTTGCACATATAAAGTAAAATTTTTCATGTTAATGAGCCATGTTATGCCAATGAAAGAATTTGTTTGCTACTTAAAAAAACTCAAGGTAGACATCAGTCATTCTTCAAAATATTTTCCTTAAATTGGTTTTGTTGTCATTCAAAACATATCACATTGAAGCTTTCTAAAGGGTTTTGGAGCTAACAATCTTTCCCTTTTTGATGATGATAAACCAATTTGAAGAAAATCTTTTGAAGAGATATTAAAGAAATATTACAGAAAAAGTAGCACGATAAACAATATTCTTTCAACTTATTTGCATGATGTAATTTTTAGGAAGTCCTTTTCTTAAGGCATGATATGAATAGGATCAAAAACATTTTATAGCCTTAAGTGACTTATATAGAGCTATTTTTATTGTTAATGAAGTTTCTAAAGTTATTTAGAGTACATTCTGAGAGGTATCAGAGCATCATTAAAAAGAAATATCATTGTTTAAGCCCTTTTGACAAAACCAGCTTGATTTTTTGTTAAAAAAAACTTTCTGATAATAACACGTGCTTTAATAAAGAAATAAGTAATACTTGTGATATTTTATCTTGATTAATTTTCTTATTCAGCACATTTTTATCCATTCTTGTTTTCAACATGAGCTTATGTTAAAACAAAGTATCAGAGCATGTATGAAAGACTAATACAGGGTAGTTTCTAACACACATAGAAACCTTAAACTGAATATCATCAGCATATTGCAACAAAACGGTTTCTAAAGCTCAACAGGGACTAATCCCAAATAAAACATAGCAAATGCAAGTTTGAGCTTATATTATGAGCCAAGAACCATTTCACATAAGTATCAGAGCATGTGATTTTGTAGCACAAGCCTTAAAGAAAACTTTCACATAGGCTCACACAAGGATATATATATATATATATATAGAACATGACATGTATCAAAGCATTAACATAGCATGTATTAGAGTGTTAAGCACAGTATGTTTCATAACTTGAGTGTAGAAAAAAACACTTGATGTAATGAGATATCAAATCAAGCAAGTAGACGATCACTCATACATCAACATAAAATTCCTGATTAACTAAGCAAGATGTATATGTATCAGGGTAAGCAAATACTAAAAGGATGTATTGGAGTAGAAAGAGAAATATCTGAAAAGATGAAATAAAACTAAAATAAAATAGAAATCATACTTGGGTAAAAAAAAAAAAACTGAATCAAAAGAAAAATAAAATAATAAAAAAATGATGCTAAAAAAAATCTCTGAGAGCTCCTCCTCAATGTACTCCCCTGATTCTCAACACAAGATTTTTTTCTCTTTCTTCTCCCCTTTTGATGTCGCAAAAAGGAGGTATACTAGAAGTCAGGAACACCACCATTAGCAACGGCACCTTAACTCTTGAAGAATCTTCTGAGAATTCTAAAGAATCTGAAGTAGTAATTCTTCATGTTGTCGGAGTTGGGCACCTAGCTCTATATTAGTGGCCTTAACTCGATCTAGTTTGGAGGCAATTTCTCTTAGTTGATGCATTAAAATCCGGATCGTTGAGAACTTGCTGGAAACTCGATTGAAGACTGAGAGGCAAGTGGATTGGTGTAGATATTGATGGAGTAGCTTTTGGAGAAGGCTTAGGTATACCTAGGGGTATAGTTTCCTCTAATTTTAGCGATTTAGCCTCAACTTCAGCATGCGAGGCAAGAGGTGGAGATAATGGAACATTTTCAGATAGATGGCAGGAGAGAAGCAAGCTCATTGGAGTAGAGGCAATGTTATGCACCTGAGCCGAAGCAAAAATAACTGCTTCTTCAAGTAAGATGAGTGCCAGCTTCTGATATCTTGTCCTCTTCCTCTTCCATTGGAGATAATACGGATGGAGGGAGGCGGTTGAGACACCATCAGGATGAGAGCAGATACTAGTTCATGGGCTTCCTTATATGGCTCCTCAATGATAGGCTCCACAGATAGCTCTTTATCGATAGGCTTTAGAGTGGAAAAGAGTTCGTTTACAAAGAAATTTAGGTCATCCACTCCATCTTCCTCTAGTTATGACTCTAACTCAATGGACTTCGACATGGATTTTAACACATAATTTATGGTCATGAAGTCATCATTGTCGCCTGGAGAAGATATTTTAGCCTTAATGGTTGTTGTCTTGGAGGGTTAACTTTCCTCATTATTAGGCAGAAGAGCAACATACGGTCCATTCCTACTAGAAAGTGCATGTTTCCCAACCTTGGAAAAAGATAGAAATGGATAAGAGTAAAAACCTGGCGTGTCTGGAGCTAAGCATGGCTGTGGTTATCTCACTTGGGTAAATGATTGGGTGAGTTCATGAGAGATTTGGAGACCTCCTCAAGTGAGACTCCAAGAGACGTATACCAATTTGCTTCAGATATGCATCTAAGTTCCTTATCAGGTGCGTGAGTGATGTTTGAGAGATCTTCATGCTCATCTCCAAGTTTGTGCCTCTGATATAGGTTGTTAACACTGATTCTGATGCCTCCACTAATTGTGAGTAGAAAGTCATCACCATTCCTGAAAAATACGGTCAATCATATTGAAGAACCCTTCCCATCCTTGAAAGGTAATGACTTCAAGCAAAGAGATGACTTGAGTCATTAATTCCTTGCTCAACCATTTCCCAGGGGCCACCTTGTCGAGCAAAATTTTCAACAAAGTGCTACTGAAAAGATTCATGGCAAATGGGAAGAGTTCCCATATCAGCGATGTTCCATTGTGGTTATGTGTATGAGGATAGAACAAGAAAGGTTAAAGCTTGAAGGGATTGGAGGACGAAGGTTTACAAGGTAAGGTTCAGTTATAGAGAAGGTTTGAGAGGAGAGAAAACGAAGTGTTTGAGGAAGAGTATGGTAGAAGATGACGGTAAATGTGTGACGTGTGAGGAGTAGGGAGTTATTTAAGTGATAGGATGTGACATGACTAAAGGTTCAAAGATGTAGGAAAGAGAAACCCAAAAGAGTGGAAATTATCCTGCCTTTTTCATCTCATTCAGAAAGAGTGATTTTTGATGTTTGAGATCACTTTCTAAAGGAGTTACTTTTTGAGCTTTCAACTTCCACTTTCTGACCTTTTCCAGAGTCTTACCATATTTTCATCAAAAACTCATCTTCATATCCTGAACTTTATGAGACCATACATTCCTCATTTTTTGATTTTTAACTTTCCTTTCTAATCATCACTCCTTCTTCTGAGCTTACAAACTAATGTCCTTTTTGGGCTTCAGTTCGAGTAGTGAGAGAGAGTACCCAGAGATGTTTGTGAATGCTTATGCAGATTTAAAAGCCTTCAACTTTAAAGGCCTTTTCAAAACACAAAAATGATCTCCAACTAATGGTTTTGTGAATATATCTAACACTTGGTCTTCAATGTTCACAAACATTCACTCAACTTCTCCTTTCTGAACATGATCCCGAATAAAATGATGTTTAACATCAATATGCTTGGATCTAGAGTGTTGGATAGGATTTTTAGCAAGATTTATAGCACTAGTATTATCACAGAAGATAAGGATTTTGGAATACCTTAGGTGATAATCTTCTAGCTGGTTCCTTATCCAAGCATCTGGGTATAGTAGTTTGCAATAGTTGTAACATCCTAACTTTTAACCTAATACGCTCGAGTTGCTTTTCGGTTAGTTATTAGTTGTTATACCTTTGTTTTAGAATTTGACTTATCTTTCTTTAAAATACGAGTAATCAAAATAGGGCTAAATTTTTTTTTCTTTTTGAACTTAGAGCTTAAAATACGAGCCGTGTGTGCACATACATACCAATTAATACACATAGGACAAAGCAATCATATAAACTTCATCATAGCATATATAGGTAGACCATCGAATAATCACAACACAATTCATATAACATGCCATAATCATAACGTAATAGCGAAGTCCTATAAACATAAGGACAACTTAAGATACTAAACACAACAAACAAGTTGAACATACACAAGCCCAAAGCTAAACATAACTATAACAAAACTAGATTAGTTTTCACGCTTCTGCTATAACCTCTGATCCAGGAGATGACGTGATTCCTATGCTCGCGCCTCAAGGAAGATTATGAACAACCGCATCATTCATGTCTAGAGACGACACGGAAGAAAGAAAGGGGTGAGAAGCTTATTCAAGATTCTCAGGCTCCCGACTTTAACACAAGTGTCATTGTCATTGTCCCCAATCACTTCGGTTTTCATTATGAAAGAGGTGTGCATGCATAAGATTCAATTTTAAATTTCTCAAATCCTTTTATCTGAAGTGGGTGTCTTTTAGCATGGGTCTTAATGACATGAATGCAACATATATCTCATGTATTCATGGCAACACCTCGAGAGCATAAATAACACATGTAAATAACACATATCACATGATTAAATGCACAATTAGAACAATGATTTGACATATGCATATGCATATTTTACTTTATCATGCTTGAACTCTTCGAGTTCCTTTCTTAATTTCCACCCTTATACGTCATCACTGAAATCCAACAAACTCACCGTCCCCGCGATTTATAACGTCATCACCGAAACTCCGCCTCACCGATTGCCTAGGAATGAGCTCAATCCTAACTAGCCATCGCTAGATTTAATATGGGAAAAGAGAGGGAAAACATGTTACTTTCATCTCATGAGTATGCACTTTCATGTCATGAGAAATGCAACTTTCTTGGATCACCTCTACCTTTAATTCTGGAGTCTAGAGGATCATTTTCACATTAGAATATCAGCAATATGAGCTTGAAGTCATAAAATATCATAAAACATATCATGTTAAGATGCAAGGCCACAACCATATCATATACTTTACTTTTGCTCACATGCAACTTTGTAATATTTCAAGAAAAATCATAACATGCCACACTCATTCAATAATAGCTCTAACATGTAAGACCTCAATTTCACATAAAGCTTCAAGCATATGGAATACTATAACATTCTTCAGAAACTAGTCATTTCACATCTTTAATTCTAAATTTTCCTTATAAATAATTTTTCATCACCTTAGCAACATAATGACAAATCTCTAGATTAGTAGTAAAATTAATCTTTATGGTCTTAGCCACATAATTAGTAATCTTTAGATTTGATGGTGAAATAACTCAATAAAACATGTTGTTACTTGATAACATATATGTACATATATACATATATATATATATATATATATATATATATATATATATATATATATATATATTTCATAAGTCAAAGTTCATTATGTAAATTAAAATGGTGAGTCTTGAGCACTAACTTAATTTTTAGTGAAAACATAAGTATAAATATGCAATGCAAGCTTCATTCTTAGTTTTCTAGATCAATAGCAAGAAAATGTAAATCTGTTATGCAAAGCTTAAAATTAAATATGAGAATGCAAGCTCTAGTTTTTCATCTTTAAGTTTTTAGGTGATGACTTGAAAAATAAATATGGTAGACAAGAATTGTAAACATGAATGCAACTTCAATTCTTTATTTTAGTACTCTAGGTCTCTTAGAGTATTCACTCTAATCACATTTCAACTTTAAGGTTGAAATAAGTAGGCTTTGAGATTAATTATTTAAGTGATAATGCATGCTCTTGTTTTAACCTTTAAATTTAAGTGATAACTTGGAAAGTAAATATGCTAGGCAAGGAAATGTAAATATGAATGCAAGTCCATTTCTTTATTTTAGTGCTCTAGGCCTCTTAGAGTATTTATTCTAAATCATATCTCAACTTTAAGGCTGAGATAGGTAGGCTTTGAGATAATTAATTAGATGATAATGAAAGTGCAAGACTTAAATATAAATATGCAATACAAGGATTTGAAATATAAATATGAATGCATTTCTTTAAGTCCTAGGCTCAAGATTACCACTTTAACAACATAACAACATCACTTGCTAAAAACTTTCTTAAAAATGGAACCTTCAAGCTTTAGAGGTCAAATAAATGATGGTCTTACAACCAACACCCAAGATCCTCATCATCAAGCCATGGTTCCTTCATCATATAGGCCACTAAGGCCGAAATCAAGAGAAAAGGAAAAGGAAAGGAAGAAACCAAAATAAATAAAGAAGTTTTCAACATATTAGCATCTTAAGAAAAAGAAAAGAAAAGCAAACTTTAAAACAACTCCTTACCTAAGATTTTTTTTTTCTTTTTAAAAAGAGAAGCTTGGTCTTGAGATGAGAAGAACAAATCCTCCTTGGTGCTTGATGATGGTTTCGGCCAAGAGGAGAATAAAAGAAAGAAAGGTTTGTCTTGGGTTCTTGATCTTGGAAATAGAAAGGTTATGTGTTTAGAGGAAGGTTTAGGGTGTTTGTGTAACATCCTAATAATTAACCCAATACACCTAGGCTGTATCTGATTAATTACTAGACTTTACTTTTTGCTTCCGTTCTTTGATCTAAACTCTTAAAAATACTTTAATGAAAATACGGATAATTTTTTTTTAAACTTTGAAAATAAAACATGAGCCATGCATACTAAGTAAACCCATCATCCTTCTTGCGTAAAATAAAAACTAATCACCTGTTTGCACAACAATAACATGAATAATCACATCATCACATATAATTATAACATAAACATATTCATTCCACATCAAATATCAAAATACACAACAAATAGATATTATGCCCACCAATAGAGTTGGGATAGGTCTAGTTAATCGAATAATACATAAATAGTATATGGATGGAAAAACATCCATCAATGACACCTACTAACAACACTCCAAGAGGGAAATAGATATCTGAATATACGAGCGAAGTTAGCAAGATCAAGTTCAGCTACCAGGTAAAAGCCTCAACGTGATTCACGAACACTTCCTTCTATTTCTTGAAGACGAGATGAAAAGAAAAAAAAATAGAAGGAGTGAGAAACTTATAAAAAGAATCTTAGTAGGGTACTCACCTTATGATGCATTATGTCATCATCATCGTCCCAGGAACCTCAGGGTTATTATAAAATAGTCAGCATGCTAAGATTCATTAAGTTCGAAAAATACTTTACCGAGGGTCATTGATTTTAATCATGCGTCTTATAATGCATCATATTCCTCATCATCATATCATAATAACACGCATAGAAGAACATCATATTTCTCATCATCATCTCATAAATGCTATGCAGAAGAATATCATACCATAATAGCTATGCACAAGACATGGTGCACATATTTCATTTCTTTAGTGTCCTAGGTGACTTAAAATCTTGTCATTACATCATTATTTTCCTTGGGGCCACCCTATACTCTACCCTTTTGGGAGTAATCTAGGTTATAAGCTCATACCTTACTAGTCATCACTAGCATATACTTATCCCTTTTGATAAGTTAAAATCCGACTCTACCCTTTTGAGAGAACGAGCTAGAGGGCAAGAATCACCTTTTCACCACCTATAGTCTGATGGGTCCAAAGGATCATTTTCTTAGGATCACCTTTTCACCACCTATAGTCTGATGGGTCCAAAGGATCATTTCCTCATAAGTTTAAGTCACCATTAAGTCTTTGCATGTTATATCATAATCATCAGGATGCATGAACATTCTCATTGTTTGCAATAGCAACTATAACATGCAAGCTATGAAATCATTCAATAATATCAAATTCTCAATAGGCATTACATCATCATATAAACTGACATTCCAAAGCATCAAAAGATGTCATCTAAAATTCTCAGTAAAGCTCCCTTAAATAAACGAACTCTAAAATTGGGTAACCTTAATTATCAAACTAATTTCTCATGCATCTAAGGGATTTATTACCATCAATTATAAGCCTTAAGAATATTATTAGACTATATGGGGTAGCATAGATAGTAAGTTGTTCTTAAGGTTTTACGTGCTAGAAGTTACGTTTTTAACCCTTTCGTTACCGGCTTTCCCTATGATGCTAAAATTAATTACTAAACCAATTATGAATCATTGCCCCTTATCTAAACATAATAAAATATGGTTCTTAAGGCCACTAAAGGTTCTGGATAGAATGCATAAATTTCATTCTCTAAAGTTCTAGAAATCTTGCTTTTACGGCTTTCTAGTTCCTAGTTTCATTTTTAGTGTTCGGGTCAATCCTATACT
Organism: Dalbergia oliveri; assembly: GCA_030441495.1. NCBI lineage: Eukaryota > Viridiplantae > Streptophyta > Magnoliopsida > Fabales > Fabaceae > Dalbergia > Dalbergia oliveri. The sequence continues at coordinate 2,024,485 of JAMLFY010000009.1, forward strand.
AATTGTTACTAGATTTTTCATGACTAACCAATCATAGGAAAAATTATAACATACTAAAACTTATTTGGTAGTGGATCAACTTAAAGAGATCAAAGACTAGTATTAACCTAGCTTTAATTTATGTAGCTAGTTTTTCTTCTAACATGCATAGAATTGTTCCCTCATCATTAAACATAATAATCACAACTTCAAACATATTAAATCATCATCATACAGTAGTAGTAAACTCAGATCATTTACCGAATCATGAACCTCACATAATTGCATCAAATCACATTTTAAGTGTACGTAAGATACTGGTTTCCATAAAATCCTTGCAAAACCTCAAAAATCTTTTAGAAACTAATGCTTTTTGTTAATCTTGAAAGGAATTATAGAACTAAATTAGTAGCTATTTAAAATCACTTTAGACCTACTTTAATCATGAGGCCGATTTATATATTGAAAGAATATTCATGATTAGAATTTTCACTTAAGATAAAAGGAGCAAGTCTTGAGCTTAAGAGATTTATGTGATATCTTAGAATCATAAACATGCTATGTAACCTCATTTTAATCTTGTCATTATAAGGTGATAACTTGAAATTATAAACATGATATGCAAATCCATTTCTTTATCTTTAAGATTCAAGGTGATGACTTGAAAATTATACATGATGCAAGAGATTGAAATATAAACATGATGCAAGAAATTGGAGCGGCGGTAGTCCGCAGAACAAGTGGAGAGAAGAGAATCTTAAGAAACCAGAGCGGCGGTAGTCCGCCTGGACCGGTGAAGGGAGAAGAGAACTCTTATTACATCATATTAAGCTCCAAACTCAAGACTTCTTAAAGAATGAATTCTTTGCTCCAATAATCTCAAGAAAGCTTTAGAGTTTTATTACCATAGTTCCAACTTTGTTTGTGATACTTAAGCAAGTCTTTGAGCTCTAGGATCTTTAAGTGATGACATAAACATAAACATGTCATGCGTTGATTCTTTTAGTCATTATAAAATAAAGTGAAAGCATAAAATAAATATGAGATGCAGCCTTTTCATTATCTTTAGAGATTAAGTGACAACTTGAAACATAAACATGAAATGCAAGCTTGGAAATTTAAACATGAGGTATGCAAGTTCATTTATTTATTCTTGAGAATTTAGTGATGACATTAAAAGTAAACATGATGTGCAAGACATAAACTTAAACATGGATGCAAGTTCATTTTTATTTCTTTACTAGAGCTCCTTCAAGACTTTAAAAGAATTATAATTTCAATCCAATATATATCTTAGCAAGACAAAGTGAACTTTAGAGATTTCATTATTGAGCTATCCTAGAAAACTTTCTTAGGCCTTGAGGCTGAAATCAAATGGCAAGAAAAGGAGAAGTTCAAGAGTCATCTAGAAATGAAAAATTGTTAAACATCATTTTAAACTAAAAACAAAGCTTAACAAGAAATGAAACATAGGTGTCAATATATTTTTCAAGTTCTAAACTCAAGACCTTCATCATAAAAACATAGTTGCTTTAAAACTTTGAAAACTAATGAAACCTTCAAGTTTTGGAGGTCTAACTTGTGAAGGCTTTGCAACCAACACTCAGGAATCTCATCATCAAACCATGGTCTCATCATTACAAAGGCCACAAGGCCGAAATATACAAGAAAAGGAGAAGGAAAACCGAAATATGAAGCAAGGAGAAAGTACATAAAATCATCATTTTTAACCAAGAACAACACTTATCAATACTTGGAATTAAGCTTAAAAACAACTCCCTACCTAATTTGTTTTGAAGGAAAGGAAGAGAACTTGGTTTCTTTGAATGAAATGAAAGAAAATCTCCTTGAAAAACTAGAAATGTGTAACTATGATTCAAGGCTTCTAACACTCCTCAAGTATGCCTATTTATAGAAGATTTTGAAGCTCATAAATGAGGAGGAAACAAGGAAGAAAAATCATCTTGTTTGGTGGCTTAAAACATGGAATCATGTTTTCATGGTTCCTTGTTTTCATACCTTGGTTTTTGTGCATTCTTTGACAAATTTTCTGATGCATTATGGACCAATAATTTCGTCCATTACAGCCCATGGAAGAAGAAATTTGTGTGTTCCATGTATTATTTAGGTGTAGGTAAGGTATTCTTTAAATTAGAGAATTTACGATTAAGGGCTTAGGTGAATTAGTAAGCAATTTGAGTGTTTTTAAGCAATTTTGGGTTCTAATCAATCTAAATAAATAATTTTGACTCTAGATTAATAATTAGAATTTAATAAGCTTTAATTTGAGCCTAATATTGCTTAGGTTTCATTAGACGAATCAAAAATCTCAAAATTCGCAAAACTACACAAAGACGGGACAAAATGGTCATTCGCTCAAAACTCCAGGCCACCTGAGCTTAACCAATGGACAATCATAACTTTAAAACATGTTTTACAATATTTTAGTGAGGTTTGGGCTCATTCGACGCAATAAAGTTAAAATAGCTACAGTGTTTTGGTCATTTGCGTAAGAGCTCAAAATTAGGATTCTTCTCCTCTATTAACACACATAACACAAACAATCCCTTATTATCATCAAAACATCCCCTTGAGGACGGGTGGGGCCCACGATCCTCATTCTGAGTAAAATAACCTCAAGGGCATTTTGGTCATTTTACACGTAGAAAATCAGGGTTTGCAACTTTCACACGAATTGCTCCTAACCTTTCTTCTAATGTTATATTCCTTCATTGAGGATTGTTTCGGTCTCGAATTATATAAAAAATTATCTAGGGTAATTCGTAATTTCTAAACGACAGTAAAAATTAAGTAAAAGTTGGGGCGTTACAGTTTGTGTGGTGGTTTGTGTTTAGGAAATGATGGAGGATGGTGATTCTTGGAAGAATGAAGAAGAAGAAGAAGAATTCTTGGAGCTTGAGAAAGAAAGCTTAGAAGTTGTGAAAAATGAGCAAATGTTACAAGCTTTGCCTTGATGCCTATTTATAGAAAAATGAAACTCATGGAGTGCCATGGGGAGGAAGTGGTCGGTTTCTTTCAAGGGAAAGGACGAGGAAAACATCTCTTTGCTAGGTATGGTTCAAGGCGTGGCTTAAGGCATATGCATGATTTCTTTAAGCTTATTTTAATTGTATTTCAACATGTGATGGATGATTTTGGGGAGGAGGCCGACCATGATTAAAGTATAATGGGGAAGGAAAATCTCATTTTTAATGTTGGTTTACAAGTGTGTTTAGGAGCTGATTTGGTTAGGCCATGGATTAGGAGTTGTAATTTGTGTTTTAGGTAAGATAATGGGTAATTAAGGTGGTTCAAGACAAGATTAAAGAGCGGTTGTAACACCCGATTTTTTTTTTTTTTTTGAGCACAAATGACCAAAATGCCCCTGAGGTCATTTTTACCCAAATTCGAGGACAATCGACTCGACAATCCTCAAATGGGTCAACTCAATGGTCAACTCATATCTGTTATATTTGATATCCGAGGTGAAAATCTCATTTCTAAACTTTCGGCTCAAAATGACCAAAATACCTCTGTTTTACACGGTAAAGGTGGAACCAGAACTTTTTCAGAAGTTTGGAATGATGTTTTTGAGTGGTATTTGATGTTTAGTAAGCAGGTCCAAGTTTTAGTGCAAAATTACCATTTTGCCCCTAGAATAGTGTACAGTGAGCCTAATGACGTAATTAAGCAAACCTAAGCAATATTAGGCTCTAATTGAAGATTAATTTATTTTGATAATTAATCTAGAGTCAAAATAATTTATTAAGGTTAATTAGAACCTAAGATTGCTTAGTTAAACTCTAATCACATTCTTTAATTCAAGATTCCTAGTCATGGAATCTTGAATAGTATTTTTTCTCTCCAATTCCTTAAATTAAGGAATTGTGCCATACCTCATTTGACCAAAAGAATAATTTTAAATTGTTAATCTAGCAAGATTACCCTCCTAATCAAGTCTTGACAACCTTAATTAGCCAATTACCTCACCTAAACACTTTCTTACAAACTCCTAATCAAAACCTTAATCAAAGAAACACCTAAACACATCACTAAACCACAATTACATGAACAAATCTCCTCCCCCTTGGCTGTAAAATCTGGCCGAAGCCTTACCCCCCATAATTCACCATATGTTGATCTTTTTCTTCACTCCAAAGCCATACCTTGTAAGAGATATTTTCCTCCCCTTTGGCCTTGAAGAACCATCGGCCACTCCTCCTCCAATTAGCCACCATTGTGTCATTTTTCTATAAATACCAAGCTTGGAAGAACTTGGTTACACTTTAGATCATTTGCCAAGTTTAGTTTTCTTGCACTTTCTTGCTTTTTCTCTCAAATTTCTCTTCATCTTGTTCATCTTCTTTCCTCTCAAGAAACCTTTCCACCACCACAAACAACCATAAACCACCACTCCCTCACCTCAAACCATCTCTTAAACACTCAAACTTTCCATTTCCAAGCTTAGAAACTCAAGGAAAAATCATCTTCCTTGAGCTTCCTCCTTGGCCGAATCTATCCTCACATTCAAGAGAAGATTTTGTCTTCTCAACTCTTCAAGAATCAAGCTTTCTTTCTTCCATTTCAAAGACTTCCTTAGGTAGGGGTTTGTTTTCAAGTTTTTACTTGTTTTCTTCAAGAAAAGTTCTAGTTTTCTCTTGGTTTAAAACTCTTTTCCTCTTCCTTTTTCTTTTCGGCCATGAGGCCTTTTCATGAGAAAAACTTTAGCTTGATGATGAGGTTTCAAGATAATGGCTTGTTGTTGTCATGTGAGAAACCTCTAAAGCTTGAAACAACTTGGTCTTGGACCATACATGCTTGTGTTTTCTTTCTTTTTCTTGATTATATTTTCGGTTCCTTTTCCTTTTGCTCTTGAATGGTTTCGGTTTCCTTTCCCTTTTCCTTTAAAGATTTTGGTTTCCTTTTCCTTTGTTTGAACAAAGTTTGCTAAAAATGTTAAGTAGATCACAAAAGTTTTGTTAAAGAAAATTAATCCTATGTTTTCAAAGAGCTCTAAGCTTACCCTTGCCAACCTTAAAGTTGGTCGGCCATTCTAAGAGTTTTACTCTAGATTGAAGCCCATGAGCAATAAAATAAAGAATATGACTTAGTTTTTGTATGTTTGTTTAGACAAAGTGTTGAGCTTTGTGTCCATTTTCTTGAGCTTGATGATGAAGTTCAAAACCAAAGGCTTCTTTGAAGTCTTGGTGCTAAGAACTCTAAAGCTCACTTTATGTTGTTAAGATACATATTGGGTTAAGGTTGTGATGTTCCTTTAAAGTCTTGTAAGAGCTCTAGTTAAGATAAAATGAGTTGCACACATGTTTATGTTTATGCCTTGCATAGCATGTTTATTTTGATGCCATCACTAAACTCTCAAGAATAACTAAATGGACTTGCATTATCATGTTTAAATTCCAAGCTTGCATTTCATGTTTATATTTCAAGTCATCACTTAATCTTTAAAGATAATAATGAGGTTGCATCTCATATTTATTTTATGCTCTCACTTTACTTTCTAATGAAGAATAAAATAAGTGCATATCATGTTTAAGTTTATGCCATCACCTAAATATCCTAGAGCTCAAAGACTTGCCCAAGTATCTTGCATAAAGTTTTAGAAAATGGAGGCATTTCAAGGATGCCATTTCGGCCTTGTGTGATGATGATGGACTTGGATGAGTTCATCTAATCATAAGTGCCCATAGTCTAAGTCTTGGAATTTTTCTAAGCTTAGGTGTACTCAAAGAATTTATGAATAAGGTTTATGTTTTAAATCTATTCCTTGAGCTAAATTATTTAGCTACTGACCTAGCACATATTTTAAGTGATTTCAATGAGATTAATTGGTTTCTAAAAGAGTTTTGAGTTCCTAAAATGATTCCAAGAGAAACTAGCAACTTATATGCATTTAAATCATGTGATTATGTGATTATATGAGGCTTATGTTTTCGGTTCTGTCTTGGTGTTTGGCCACTGTATGAATTCTGTTTTATGGTGTTAAAATGTGTAAAATTATGTTTGAGTGAAGCAAGGAACGATTTAGGGAAGTTAGGAAAGAACAAGTAACTAGAAAGGACTTAAAATGTGAATTCTAGAACACTTAGATGCACAAATTTGTAATTCTGTTCCAGCATAATTGGACTTAAGAAAAATGGTTTATAATTAGTTAATATGTGTAGGAATCCCTCATAATTGGTTTAGGAGTTAATTATAGAGCTTTAGGCGAAGACGGAACTTAGAAAGAGTCAAAGACGGAGATTCTAGGACCGTAAGCATAAGGTAAAACTCTACCCTAAAGGATATAGAGCTGTTTGGTTATGTTATAAATCATAAACTTTAGAGGAAATTATAGGTAATGATCCCTTAGGTGTTATAAAAATCCATAATGAAGGTTATGATAATTGGAACACAAGTTAAAACCCACAAGGGCCAAAGCATAAGACACCATGAGATAGGAGGTATGATGTGAGCATGAGACCGAGTAGGTATGTATACTCATAATGATGTGGATATGTTAATATCATGAGCATGAGACTATATGTGTATTTGTGGCATGTTGTTGTAATGATGTGTTATGCCATGTTTGAGATGCATGAGATTTCGAAGTATGAAAGAGATAGAAAAGTATGCTCCTAAATTAGAGATTTATTTAATTGAGAAAGTTTCATGAGAATGATATGTGTGATTGAGTTGTGTGGCATGATTCAAATTTGAGGAAATTTGGAGTGTAGTCGTTATGCCGAATTTCCGTCAAATTTGAGGGACTTGAGAAAGTTTTGAAAAGAAAGATTTTATATGTGACATGTCGAAACGTATTTCTCCTGCTACGGTGAGGAGAAAGGAAACCCGTGGCGGGTTTGGTCATGGGGGCCATACCGAAGCGGACAATGTCATTGGTCTTAACCAGATGATGCGTTTCGCAGGGAGACGTACTTTTCCTGCTATGGTGAGGAGAAGGTAACTGTGAGGGCATCAACATTAGCTTGCCAAAGCGACAAAGTCACTGGTCTTAACCAACTGATGCATTTCGAGAAGGAAGAAAGTCCCATGATGGGTGATTCCTTTGGTCCCAAGCCGTACTCTGGGAGTCGGGATTGTTATTTTTATGATTATGATTCGCTTATCAAGAGGATAAGTAAGAACTAGTGATGACTAGTTAAGGTATGAGCTCATAGCCTAGTATCAGGGGTCGGTTACTATTGTTTTTAAAGATCATGATGTTACAAATTTGAGAAATGAGAAAAGATGAGAAGTATCTTGCTTATGAAAGCGAAAGGTTGATCATGAGAAGTTACATGCTACATATAAGTGATTTAATTGTCGATGATATGTTATTATGTATTGCCATGCATTCATGTTCTACTATGCTGCATACATGCATTAAGATTCATCATAAAAGACATGGACCTTGGATAATTACTTTTATGAAAACCTTATAATGAACCCTTGCATGTCTAACCTTTTTATAATAAACCCAAGGTTCTTGAGGACGTGAACGATGACATTAGGATAGGAGGCTTCCCTACTGAGATTTTTAGCAAGATTCTCACCCCTCTCTGTCTTCTTTCCCGTTACGTCTTCAGATTCCAATGGTGTTGTTTGTGATTTTTGTTGACGTGCCCGTGTGGGAGTTGAACTACGATCCAGACCATCAGTCCTACCGTTTCGAGGGTCGTTGTGTCATGCGCATTTTTGCATACATCGGAAGCCCGTTGCTCTTCGTCTCCAGCTTCGCTTCACCCCAACCTCTCCCTATGGCGATGATTTGATCTTCGAGAGGACGCGACCCTACGATGCAAACCGCCATGCCCAACCATCATCTTCAGCGGTGCGTGACTATCCAGAGTGCGTGCCCTCATACGTCGTTGCAAAGGACTGGGACTCCTAGGATCCCTTTTCGGAGGATTCCACCCCTTCGGTGCCTTTGGCTGATGGTGGTAGGGGACACGGTCTCTAGCTGAGGCCTATGAGGCGTGTACGTCAGCCCAAAAGGCGCCTTGTCAAGGAGGCCACATCGCTCCGCCGATCCGCATGCCCACGCCCCCTTCATTGGGCCACATCCGAGGAGCTTCGGCAGTTTGCGAGCTACATCTCCCCGTCCAAGGAGTCAGCGTCTTCTGTAGGCTTTTAGAGGGAGGGTTGCTTTAGCTGGTAGTATCTTTTGAGGGCTTTTTCCATGTATTAGTTGTTTCTAATTCCTATACTTTATGTTTCATGCATTGCAAGCTCTACACGTATATGGGTAAGACTTTATGCTTTCTTTTATGTTTTAGATAATGTACTAAACTATTATGATTAATATTATGATGGATGTTTTTATGATTGAGGTGTTCTTTATTGCTTTTGTTTTGTATGATTTATTTGCTTCCCGCTTACGTTTCATTTATATTTTACGCAATGGCTCGCACTTTGTTTTATGTATTCCATTTAAAAAAAAAAAATTTACCGTTTTCCGCTAAGTAATTTTACAAATGAGTTTTAAAGGGAAGTAATAACTAATATTTAATCTTAATACGCCCTAGGCGTGTTGGGTTAAATATTAGGGTGTTAGTGGTCTTGCTTGATTAATGCAAATCCACCTTTATTAGGGAGGAATCTCATCATGTGACAACTTCCATGATTTAAGGAAATTGATTGGAATGTTACTATTCATGAAAATGTGACATAAAGTCTTTAAATCAAGAAAAGGATTTTAAGTTTCTCTAAGCAATCTTAGGTTCTAATTAACCTTAATTAATTATTTTGACTCTAGATTAGTAATTAGAATTTACTAATCTTTAATTAGAGCCTAATATTGCTTAGGATTTGCTAATCACATTATTAGGCCCAAAATGCACTTAGCTAGGGGCAAAAATTTTTTGCAAAAACCTCCCGGACTACCCAGGCTTAACTTAACATTAAACATTACTTAAAAACCTCATTTAAAAACTTTTGGTGAAGTTAAAGCTCAAGGCACGTAAATCGGTGTTAATTAGCCACATGGGTGTTTTGGTAATTTTGCGCATTAGAACTCAAAAATGAGATTGTTATGCTCTATTAACACAAATAACACATATAATCCCCTATCATCATCAAAACGTCCCCTTGAGGATGGCTGGGCGATCCTCATTTTCGGGTAAAATGACCTCAGGGGCATTTTGGTCATTTGAACACGGGAAAATTCGGGCGTTACAATAGCTACATATTCAGCTTAAGGAGAGAGTGCAATGGTATTCTGCTTTTGCACGACCAAGTGATCAAGCTTTCTCCAAAGAAAAAGTAGCAACCACTAATGTTTTTTCTCTACTCTATCTCTGCAAAATGACATAGTAACCTACAATCTCACAAGATGTACATTTCTCATACCATAAGCTAAGATTAGTAGTACGGATAGATATCTGAAAATTCTTTTGACACATTTAAGTGTGATTACTTTGGGTTAGATTGAAATCTAGAACAAATTCCTACACTTAGTTGAATGTCTGGTCTACTAGCTGTAAGATCAGAACTGAGCCAATCATTTCTCTATAATTACTTTCTAATACCTTTTGGCTATTTTCATCAGCATCAATGATTTGAGAAGGATACATAGGAGTACTCATAGGTTTGGCTTGATCATATTGAACCTTCATAGAAGTTCTTTTGTATATTTTTCTTGATGGATCAAAGTTCCTTCTTTTTGTTATTTTATTTGCAGACCTAGGAAAAACTTGAGTTCACCCATCATGCTCATATCAAAATCACTCTACATCAAATTAAAAAACTTTTCAGAGAAAATGATCAAAGACGCCAAATATAATGTCATCAACATATATTTGAACTATCAGAAAGTGATTATTTTGGTCAAGAGTAAAACGAGTAGTGTCAACGTTACCTCTCTTGAACCCATTCTTTAGCAAGAAGGTGCTTAGTCTTTTCTACCAAGTTGGAAGAGCATGTTTTAGACCATAGAGAGCCTTTGTTAGCTTGAATACATGGTTGGGAAGATCTTCATTCTCAAAACTAGGAGGTTGCTTCACATATACTTCCTTAGAGAGGAATCCATTTAGGAATGCAAACTTAACATCCATTTGGTAGAGAATGAATCCCTTGAAGGCAACAAAAGCAAGTAGTATTCTAATGACTTCCAACCTAGCTCCTGGTGCAAAGGTTTCATCATAATCAATTCCTTCTTGTTGATTATAACATTGTGCAACCAATCTTGCTTTGTTTTGAGTGACTTTTCTAGCTTTATCAAGTTTATTCCTGAACACCCACTTGGTACCTATGATGGTCTTCCCTTTTGGTCTTTTAACAAGTGTCCAGACTTTGCTTTTCTTAAACTGGTTTAGTTCTTCTTACTCAGCATCCACCCAACTTTGATAGCTCAAAGCTTTTTCAATGCATCCAGGTTCAATGGTGGAGATGAAAAGCAGTTTGACATATATCTGAGCGATGATCAAGTTTTCACGCCCTTTGAAATATCTCCAAGAACTCTATTATGAAAAATTGCCTTTAAATCAGAAACTCCTTTGTAGTTTCTGTGACCTTGAGATTTTTCAACCTCTCCTTCATCTTCAGATTGCTCTTATTAGTGTTCAAAAGTATTACTTTTTGATTTCTTTGGAGTTTTGAGCAAGCTTTTTGATGAATCTATGTTCTGGAATCTACTTTCTAGGTTCGCTTTCATTTGCTTGCTTTCAGAAGTTTCCTTGAGACTTATTTTCTCAACACTTTCTTTTTATTCTTTGAGATCATCAACAAAATCCTTCTTGAGCTCCTTGAATTTTATGTGAATAGTCTCTTCTATGCAAAATGTCCTTTTGTTATAAACATTGTAAGCTTTAGAGACTGAGGAGTAACCTAAGCAGATGCCATCATTAGACTTAGGATCAAACTTTGTGAGTTTGTCCCTGGTATTAAGGGCAAAGCATAATGAGCCAAAGATGGGAAATATGAAATATTAGATTTTCTATCATTCCATAGCTCATAGGGAGTCTTCTTGAGGATAAGCCTTAGAAAGATTCTATTTTGGATATAGTACGAGGTGTTCATAGCCTCTACTAAAAACCTTTTGACAAACCATTTTCCAAAAGCATAGTTTTGCCTATCTCTTGCAAGCTTCTATTTTTCCTTTTAGCAATCCCATTTTGTTGGGAGTTCTAGGTGTAGAAAACTCGTGAAGAATGCCATGTTTTTCACAAAACTCTTCAAAAACATGATTTTCAAATTCTCCTCCATGATCAGAATAGATAGAGATGATTTTAGAATCTTTTTCTATGCAAACACATTTTGCAAAAACTTTGAATCTTTCAACCACCTCATCCTTAGAAGCTAGGAAGATAATCCATGTAAATTTGTAGTCATCCACTATGACAAGACAATACCTCTTCCAGCAAGACTTGCAGTCTTGGTTGGTCAAAAGAGATCCATATGTAAAAGCTCAAGTGGTCTAGTGGTTGAAACCACATGCTTATTGTGGAAAGAAGCTTTGGTTTGCTCACCTTTCTCACAGAAATTATAAGTTGAATCTTTGTCAAATATGATCTTTAGTAGGCCATTAACTAACTCTCTGAGAAAGCTTAGAGACGAGCTTCATATGAGCATGCCCAAGCTTCTTATACCATATCTACTTTTCATCCGTAAAGGATGTGAGACATTTTACATCTTGATCTCTTAGGTCATCTAAGAATAACACGTGTTATCATATCTCTTACTAGACAAGATGACCTGTCCTAAGGTGGGACTTATTATCTTGCATGCATGTGCATTAAAAACAACATTAAAGCCTTGATCACATAATTGGCTAATACTTAACAAGTTGTGGATAGATCGTCAACAAATAGCACATTAGAAATTTGGTAAAAGTTATGCTACCAACATTTCCAATGCCTGTGACCTTGGCATTACCTAATCGGTAAACTTACTGATCCAGAATTTTTAGGCCGCAGATTCTCTAAACCATCTTCTTGGATTCGAACATATGCCTGGAACAACCAATGCCCATGTACCACTTGTTATTAGGTTCCACGTGCGTCTAGGCACACCTACAACAAACACAATTTTTAATTTAGGTACCTAGAATTTTTTGAGTCCTTTTGGGTTAGTCTTCTAAGAAGAAGGTTTTCAAACCCTTTTGACAGACTTCTTTTTCATGAAGCACTTGTCCGTGATGTCCCTTCTTAAATACAAAGTACAAGAAGCCTTGTTCTTTACTTTCTTAGACTGAGTTGGCTTTCCTTTCTCATCAATTTTCTCTTCATATCCCAACCTGGTCTTTTGAAAATATGGCCTCTGACCTCCAAGTATTAGATCAAGATTATTTGATCCATTTACCATTTTTCAAGGTAAGATTTAAGAACCTTTGAAGTTCTCCAAGTTAGAAATAACTTTGAGTGTTTTCATTTCTAGACTTCAGATTCTAAGGTATTGGATTTTGCATTTAAAACTTTGTTTTCTCCTTTTAATTCTTCCTTTTCAAGCCTTAGACTTTCAGCTATTGTTTTGGCCATTTCAAGTTCCAAAACAATTTTCTAATGTTTTGTAACAGGATTTCTCCTGTTAGAGTACAAATGACCGAAATGCTCATGAGGTCATTTTTACCTGAATTAAGGGCAGTTGCCCGGCAACCCTCGAATGGGTCAACTCGATGTTTAAAGGGGATTATGCTGCTATGAATGATATTCGAGGTGAAAATCTTGTTTTCTAAACTTTCGGCTCAAAATGACCAAAATACCCCTACTATGTTCTACACGGGTAAAAGGTGCCGTTTGAGCCCAGAATTTCCAGGAAGTTTAGGATGATGTTTTTGAGCAATGTTTGATGTATAGTTGAGCAGGAAGGTCCAAGCAGTTTAGCACAAAATTACCATTTTGCCCTGAAAGTGTCCAGTAAGCCTAATGACGCAATTAAGCAAACCTAAGCAATATTAGGCTATAATCGAAGATTAATTTATTTCGATAATTAATCTAGAGTCAAGATAATTTATTTAGGTTAATTAGAACCTAAGATTGCTTAGTTAAACTCTAATTGCATTCTTTAATTCAAGATTCCTAGTCATGGAATCTTGAATAGTATTTTCTCTCCAATTCCTTAAATTAAGGAATTGTGTCATACCTCATTTGACCAAAAGAATTATTTTAAATTACTAATCTAGTAAGATTACCCTCCTAATTAAGTCTTGACCTTCCTAATTACCCAATTACCTCACCTAAACACCTTCTTATAAACTCCTAATCAAAAGCCTAATCAAAGACACACCTAAACACACCATTAACCCACAATTAGATGAAACAATTTCCTCTCCCTTGGGCTAATGAGGCTGGCCGAAAATCCTCCCCCATTTTCCTCACATATTGATTTATTTTACAGACCAAAGAGCCATGCTTTCCACCATACCTTGCCCATGCTTTGCCCATACCTCACCATACCTTCAACCATGCCTACAACCATACCTTTGTAAGAGATATTTCTTCTCTCCTTCCTCCTCAAATGTGGCCGGTTTCTCCTTCCCCCATGGAAGCCTCATTGTTGAAAATTTCTATAAATACCAAGCCTTGATGAACCTTGTCACACTTTGATTCATTTGTTAAGTTTACACTTCTTACAAAAACTCTCATTTCTTCTCAAATATCCCAAATATAAAATTTATTTGTATGTGAACTATTATTATTATTATTACTATTATTATTAATACTATAAGTAATAGCATAAGAACATTACCATTATTATTATTATTATTATTATAAGTACGTAATTATTTATCATTGATATTACTCATTATATATATATATATATATATATATATATATATATATAATTAAAGATATACATAACTATACTGTTATCATTTGTATTACTTACTACTATTTTTTTATATATAAGTAACGATGTGAGCATCCTTGCTATTGACATCATTATTATTATTTAAAAACAAAAAACAAAAAAAAAAACTCAAAGTTGTAACAAGTCACGGCTTTGTTAGTTATATATATATAAACGAAAGCCTTGATTGTTGAAGGAGTGCACGCGAACGCCGTGACTTCATTGTTCGGCGCGATGCGTATGTCTGCTTTGAGCTTTTTGTTTTACACCCCTAGTATATATTTAACACATCATAATACTCCTAAATATTCCTTTAAGAACCCTTGTCGTCTAAGGATTTTTCCTAGAGAAAAACGTGGTTCCCTCAATTTTCTTCGATTGATCTCTTGGGAAGTGATCTTCATGGAATTTAGTCAATTCCTTCTCTTTTTTTATCTACTCTGAGTTTAGGTACTATCAGGCATGGTTTTCTCTTACCATTCTTCCTCCCCATCATCCCAAACTCATTTGGGTGATCAAGTCAAATTGTTTATATTTTCATTATATTGTTTGGCAGTTACCGGTGTCATTCCTACTCCCTAAGGTCAAGTTGTTAGTGGAAGTACACTCCTACCAACGGTGAGTGAGTTTAAGCTCATGGCCATACTTTTGGTCATTATTATTATTTTTCTATATTATATGAATTATTTATGAAATTTTAGAATAATTTATACCAAGAAATATGCCTTTATGGATTATAGAAATTTTAGCAAATTATTGTTTTAAAGTTATCATGACAAATTATTATTTAAAAAAAAAAACTCATGGGACCATACTTGTTGTATGTATGATTATGGATTTGTTTTATCATCTAGAAAATTTCATGAATCCAAATTTCATATGAATAATTAATTTTGTTGCTATTAGTTTTTAGTCAATAAATAGTGAGAAATAGATCGCAAGTTAAGCAGGATTGATCGTTAACCTTGGTACCAAGTGGTCCGCTAGAGGACCAGCTCACCCACAATAAGGAACCTAGTGAGGTGTCCATTTATGGGACCTAGTTAGGCGCCCATCAGATTAGCCATTGGCTCAATTCAGAGCTATTCAACTTAGATATTTATGTAGGAATAATTCCTGTTTCTTACTAGTTATTGCCATGGATTTGTAAATTTTTGTTTTAAGTACAATTATCTATAATTATATATAAAATGTTTTACACCGTTGCATGTATACGTTATGTATTTTTGTTGTTGTCCCATGTGGGTTGTGAGTGGAGGCCCACTCACTGAGTTTTGATGAACTCACCCCTCTCTTTTCCTTCCCCCTCCAGATTGGCTACAGTTCAGTTGCACATAGGATCTTCCTCAGAGTGCTTAAGCTTCTTTGGTGAGCTTTGCTTCGAGTGAAGCTTATATAGGTTATGTTAGTTTAGTAGTGTTCCAGTAATTGTGTAGGCAGGATCCCGACATGCATTACATTTTAATTATTTTCAGAGTTTTAGCCATTTATTTAATTATGTTTGGCTTGGGCCCAGATTATGAATTTATGAGCTTTATATTCAGGATTTATGTTTTAAAAATATTTTCATATTATAGAATTATAGTTGAACTTGAGATATTTGAAATATATTTGATTTAATTATGCATATTAGTCAATTACGTTACTAGAGGCTTTCGTGAGGATTCAACCCCTCATGTGCCTCATGTTCCATAGGCGGGTCGTGACAAAGTGGTATTGAGTAATAGGTTTCCCTACATATTACTGGAGCAAGTGTCCACAAATAACATGGCATCTATGTAAATGGAAGCGCGCCCATTTGCATTGATGTAGTGTTATTTGAGGCCTTTAGGAAAGAGTCAGTCATGTCTAGGTTTAAGAGTTTGTCTTTTCTTGGCACTCATGATCTTGTTATATATCCTCCCTTTTACACGTGTGACCATGCCACTGGACACCCTCCACGCCTTCAGGGTAAGGATAGGAGTGACATATCTAGTGAGTGCTCGCCTTAGAGCATTTGACGGATGGTAGCAAACTTGACAGATGTGATGACTAGACAGCTAGAGGCGACTACACAGCCTCCGTAGCGAGATCCTGACGACTTAGCCCTAGAGTGTTTCAAGAGGATGGACCCACCCACCTTCAACGTCTAATGGGATCCCAGGAATTCCTAGGCTGGAGAAGATAGTTGGTGTCATTCATTATTCTTTAGAGAGAGCAATGGAGTTGGTTGGCTTCCAACTAGGAGGCCAAGCAGAGTTATGGTATCAGGAGTTTCGACAGAGGCATGGGATAGCTAGCTCTCCCTTTTGGGAACGTTCAAGGAAGCTTTCATGCGAGATTCATCTCAGAAGAGCCGCGGGCACAGGATGATTGAGGAGTTTTTGAAGCTCCGTTTAACTCTAGCATGACAGTTCAAGAGTATGATGAGCGTTTTCTTATCTGCATGGCGCTTCAGCATGATACCGACAGAGACAACTAGGGTGAGACGTTTTGTTCATTCCCGAGATATGTTCCTCAGTTCAGCCCTATGTCGAGACCATGGATTATGCTCGGTGGTAGACAGCGATTGGTCTTGAGAGTGGCTTAGCAGAGTCAGGGCGATGGTAGAGGCCAACAAGAAGGCCAAGGTTCATGGCTCTTCTGGCGAGCAGGTTTCGAGCAAGGGTCACCATCATCAGGGCCCGTAAGGATGCAAATACAAGTTTAAAGCCCGTAAGGGTCAAAGCATAAGATACTATGAGATAGGTGGCCGAGAGAACATAATTATGATGATGAACCTCAAGCATATTTATGATGATGTGATTATGTTAGTTCCTTGAGCATGAAACTTTATGTGTATGATTGGTATGATGATATGATGAAATGTTGTATTTAAGATGCATAAGGTTTCGAAATATGAATGAAATTGAGGAATATGCTCATGTGAACAAGAAAGTTACTAATTTGAGAAAGTTCCATGAAAATGATGCTTGTGAGAGATTATGTGGCATGACTCAAATTTGAGGAAATTCGAAAGTAGCTGTTACGCCGCGAATTTTCGTCAAATTTGAGAGATATAAGAAAGTTTTTGAGAAATACGATGTTTAAGGTGACACAAGAACATACTTCTCCTGCTCCAAGTGAGGAGAAGGTAAAACCGTGAGGGCATAGACATTAGCCTGCCAAAGCGGACAAAGTCACTGGTCTAATCATCGATGCATTTCGAAGAAGGAAAAAGTCCCATGATGGGTGATCCTTAGGCCCCCTACCTGTACTCTAGGAGTCGGGATTATGATGATTATGAAAATCATGATGATTATGATGAATTTGATTATGTTTATGATTCGCTTATCAAGAGGATAAGTAAGAACTAGTGACGACTAGTTAAGGTATGAGTTCATAGCCTAGTTAAAGGGGTGCGGTTACTATTATGATGTTGGTGTCACAAGAATGAGAAGAAAGAACAATGTTCAAAGAGAAACTACATGCCACTTAAATGTTGTTTGATTATTGTTTGGTTTGCCTAAAGAACTGCCATGCATTCATGAACTATTATGCTGCATACATGTATTAAGACTCATTATAAAAGACATGGACCTTGGATAAATATCTTGTGAAAACTTCATAATGAACCTACATATGCTTAACCTTTTCATAATAAACCCAAGGTTCCTGGGACGTAACGATGACACTAGGATAGAGGAGTCCCTCCTGAGATTCTTTAGCAAGATTCTCACCCTTCTCTTTGTTTCTTTCCGTTACGTCTTCAGACATTCGATGGCGTCGTTCGTGATTTTTGTTAACGCACCGTGTGGGAGTGCACTACGATCTGGATCATCAATCCTACCACTTCGAGGGTCATTGTGCTATACACCTTTTTGCATACATGGGGCCCGTTTGCCTTTCCAGTCTCAGCTTCGATTCACTCCGACTTCTCCCTTTGGCGACGACATGATTTTTGAAAGGATACGACCCCGTGACGGCAGAACCGCCGCTCGACCATCATCCTCTACTGTTCGTGACTATCTGGAGTATGTACCCCTTATACGACGATACGGGAGGACCTCTAGGAGGCTCAGGCCGATCCTTATTCCAGGATTCCGCCCTTTGGGTCCTTGGCGACTGAGACAGGAGCGAGGACAGGTCCCAGGCCGAGGCCTATGAGGCATGTACGTCAGCCCGAGAGACGCCCTCGTCGAGGTGGTCACGCCGTTCGCCTATTCACATGCCCACGTCCCCTCTTGATGGGCCACATCGAGGAGCTCGGCTTCATAGGCTACATATCTCCGTCCGAGGATTTGTGTTGTCCGTAGGTTTTAGAGGAGAAGTTACTTCTGGGTAGTATCTTTGGGGGTTGATTTCATGTATTTGTTATTATGATTTCTATTTATGGTGTTGTCCTAAGCTCTGCCCACTAGTATGGGTAAGACTTTATGTTCCTTTTATATTCCAAGTGGTATTATACTAAACTATGTTAACTAATGTGATGAGGAATGTTTTCATGATGGATGTGTTCTTTAATGCTTATGTTCTATAAGTTTTATGTATTCTTCCGCTTCACGTTACATTTATGTTACGCACAAAGGCTCGCACTTTGTTTTACATGATTCATTTCAAAAAAAAAAAATTACCTGTATTTTCCGCTAAGTATTTTGTAAATGAATTTAAAGAGAAATAATAACTAATAATTAATCTTGATACGTCCTAGGCGTATTGGGGTTAAATATTAGGGTGTTACATTTTGGTATCAGAGGTTCGATTCTCAAAGCCTGGATTGGACAACCATGCTTTACAAGCATGTTACGTAGTATGTCATGTATAGTGCTTAGCTATTAGAGATAAGCTATAGGATAGGCATTCATCACTTTGTCTGCTGTCTGTGCCATGGTAACTAGCTCATTTAGCTTGGAATATTGAGCCTGATCACCTCGGTATTTGTTGACTTGTGTGCTTAGGGACCAATGGCACCCCGGGCAGAATAGGAACGCAAATGAAGGCGAATGAGGAAATGAGACTGAGCTCCTATGTGAGATGGCTGGGCGATGGAGCGCATGTTCGATCGCATGAATCAACCAAGGGATGCTGCTCAAGGCCCCTGACGAAGCCGTGGAACAAGCCCGTTTTGGGAGTTTTGCAAGGCTAATCCCCCAACCTTTTGTGGAGCTTTGAATCCGGACAAAGCGACGAGTGGATCAAGAACATGCAAAAGATCTCCGTTGTTGCCTGCGGAGGAACAGAAAGTCACCTTTGCTACCTACATGATGGAAGCCAATGCGGAGTTTTGGTGGACCGGCACCCGAAGGCTGCTAGAAGCTACGGGCACAGCTATCAATTGGGAAGCTTTGAGATGTACTTCTATGAGAAGTATTTCTCGAAGTCGTGAAGAACGCCAACGACATTGAGTTCATGCAATTGGTCCAAGGTGGAATGTCTACGCCAGTACACGGCGAAGTTTGAAGAGTTGATCAAGTTCTCACGAGTTTTCCAAGGGAACCCTGACGAGGTATGGACGTGCGTTAAGTTTGAAGCCGGTTGAGGGAACTTAACTTTGCTATGGCACACATGGAGATTAGGGACTTCCCGACCCTAGTCAACAAGTGCCGGATCATCAAGAAGGACACAAGAAGATGAATGCCGCGGGCGGATCATCCCCGTGGTTTGGGACCTCAAGCCCCGAAGTTCAAGCCATCAAATCAGACTCAACGAGGAACCATTACCATCCCTACCAATCCAACAGTTCAAGCGTCAACAACAACAACAAAGAGGACCTAACAACAACCGCCCTGGCAACACCCGAGGCCACCGTTCAACCCCAATGGCCGAGGAACCGCAACCATCAAGGAGGAATGAGCGGTCCTCGCATAACAACAACAACAACAATCAACAAGGAGGGCCCAATGGGAACAAGAGCAAGGCACCCCAAGGAGCCCTCCTCTCCTGACCCGCACAAGCCATGGAGTGCCCCCGTTGGAAAGAATCATGGCAATCGTCCCTGCCTAGGGCAAGGAGTATGCTTCAAGTGTGGCAAGCTCGGCCACTATGCGAAGGATCCAGAAGCAATGGAAGGTCGTCAAGTCAGGAATCCCCGACCGCAACACCAAGGACGGGTCTTTACCCTCAACGCGGAGGACGGAACGGATCCAACGACCTCATTGAAGGTAAGTGCAAACTAAATGGTAGAACCTTAACTATGCTATATGACTCTGGTGCTACTCATTCTTTTATCTCACATGCTAGTGTCGAGTCCCTAAATTTGAAAGTTTCTAAGCTTCCTTTTGATCTCATTGTTTCCCCCACAAATCGCCTGTACATACTTGCAACTGTTGTTTAAATTGCCATCTTACTGTTGAAAATAGATCCTTTGTCATAGATTTGATTTGTTTACCTTTGAAAGACATAGGAATAATCCTTGGCATGGATTGGCTTCACACTAACCATGTGTTGTTGGACGTTATACAAAATCTGTTATTTTTCGTCATTCCCCTAGCAAGACTAGTCAAACCTTGAAACTTTATGTGAAATGCCGTAGATGTCTTCTGGAGTGGGAGAAAACTAAGGGATATATTCTTCTAGCCGCTAGTGAAGTAGACTTTGAGCAGAACATAGATAACATTCCGTGGAGAGAGTACCCCGAGGTATTTCCTGGATGAGATACCCGAGTTCCTCCCGAGAGAGGTGGAGTTCTCCATCGAGTTAGTTTGGGAATGGGACCTATCTCGATAGCCTCGTATAGGATGTCACCCTTGGAGTTGAAAGAATTGAAAACCCAATTGGAGGAGCTGTTAGAGAAGAATTTTATTAGACCTAGTGCCTCACCGTGGGGAACCCGATTTTGTTTGTTAAGAAAAAGGATGGGAGCATGAGATTATGTATAGATTATAGGCAATTGAATCGTGTAACGGTGAAAATAAATACCCTTTGCCTAGGATTGATGATCTCATGGACCAGTTGAAGGAGCGGTGGTATTCTCCAAGATTGATTTAAGGTCGGATACCACCAAATTAGGGTGAGAGATGAGGATATACCTAAAACCGCCTTTAGGACGCGGTACACACTTTGAGTTCGCCGTGATGTCCTTTGGACTGACAAATGCACCCGCCGTGTTCATGGACTATATGAATAGGATCTTTAGACCCTATTTAGACAAGTTCGTGGTTGTTTTCATAGATGATATACTCATCTATTCGAAGACTCACGAGGAGCATGAGAGTCACCTAAGGTTGGTTTTAGAGGTGTTGAAAGAGAAGAAGTTGTATGCTAAGCTCTCTAAGTGTGAATTCTGGTTGGAGGAAGTGAAGTTTTTGGGACATGTAGTGTCGAAAGGAGGTATAGCGTTGACCCTAGTAAGATAGAAGCCGTAATGAATTGGGATAGCCGACCACCGTATCGGAAATACGGAGCTTTTGGGTTTAGCAGGCTATTCCGTAGGTTTATCAAAAGATTTTCCCAGATTTCCCTTCCCCTAACCAAGCTAACTAGGAAGAACACCCGTTTTCATGGAATCCCGATTATGAAAAGAGCTTCCAAGAGTTAAAGGAAAGGTTGACCTCGACCCCAGTTTTGATTTTGCCCGACCCCAATGTACCTTTCAAGGTATATTGTGACGCTTCGGGAAAGGTTTAGGCTATGTGTTGATGCAAAATAGGCAAGTGGTAGCCTATGCGTCTAGACAACTCAAGCCACGAGGTTAACTACCCTACCCATGACCTAGAGTTAGCCGCCATAGTGTTTGCCTTGAAGATTTGGAGGCATCACTTGTATGGAGTAAGGTTTGAAGTTTTCTCCAATCATAAGAGTCTTAAGCATCTCTTTGATCAAAAGGAGCTAAACATGAGGCAAAGAAGGTGGATGGAGTTTCTAAAGGACTATGATTTCGGCTTAAGTTACCACCAGGCAAGGCCAATGTGGTCGCCGATGCCTGAGTCGAAAATCATTACGCTTATCCCACATGATGGTCAAGGAAGTTGAGCTTATGGAGAAGTTTAGGGATATGAATTTGGGGATGTCAATATTAGAAAAGAGTGTGAAGATGTGTCATCTTAAGTAACAAGTGGGTTTAAACAAAGGGTGATGATGGCACAAGTAGAAAATGAGGAGTTTAGAGACTCGAAGCGGTAAAGGCTGGAAAGCTTAAGGGTTTTGAGCAAAGGACAGATGGTTTGTGGAGGTTCGAAGGGCGGATTTGTGTACCGCAAGATGGTGACCTAAAGTATCTTGGAGGAGGCCCATAAAAGCCACTTCACCACCCATCCTGGTGCCACCAAGATGTATCAGGATTTAAAGAAGATGTTCTGGTGGCCGGATTGAAAAAGGATGTAGTAGCCTGGGTTAGTAAGTGCTTAGTCTGTCAAAAAGTGAAGATTGAGCACCAAAAACCTTCAGGGATGTTGCAACCCTTGCCTATCCCGAATGGAAGTGGGATAGTATATCTATGGATTTTGTGACCAGCCTACCTCGAACCCAAGCGGCCATGATGCTATTTGGGTAATAGTGGACAGGTTAACCAAGTCGGCCCATTTCCTACCCATCAAGATAACCTTTTCCCTAGATAAGTTGGCCCAGTTGTACATCCAAGAGATAGTGAGGTTACACGGAGTTCCATCGACGATAATCTCGATCGAGACCGCGGTTTACGTCGCATTTTTGGGAGCCTTTCAAAAGGCGTTTGGTTCAAAGCTGTGTTTAAGCACGGGTTACCACCCTCAAACGGATGGACAATCGGAAAGAACTATCCAAACCTTGGAAGATATGCTAAGGGCATGTGTTTTGGATAGAAAAGGGAGTTGGGATAAGTACCTCTTATCGAGTTTGCATATAACAACAGTTATCATGCGAGTATCGGTATGGCACACGAGGCCTTGTATGGAAGGAAGTGCCAGTCGCCTTTGTGTTGGCATGATCTCGGAGAACAAAGTGTTTTGGGACCGATGTAGTGGGAAACCAAGAGAAATAAGAATGATCAAGGATAGAATCACTGCTCAAAGCCGACAAAAGAGCTATGCGGACAAGCGGCGAAAGCCGTTAGAGTTCCAAGAAGGTGAGCATGTTTTCTAAGGATTACCCACTCAGGAATAGGTAGAGCCATGAAAGTCAAGAAATTGAGTCCCATTTCTGGACCTTTTGAAATCCTTAGAGAGTCGGGACAGTTGCCTATAAAATAGCCCTACCTCCAAATCTGCAAATCTTCATGACGTCTTTCACGTCTCCAACTAAAATATCAATCCGACCCTAGCCATGTGTTAGAGCCAGAGAATGTCCGTTAAGGGAGGACCTAACTTTCATCTGCCACCAACGAGGATCGTGGACCGTGGTGTCAAGCAGTTGAGGAACAAGTTCGTTCCTTTGGTGAAAGTCGCGTGGGGACGAGACAAGACGGAAGAGTACACATGGGAGTTGGAATCCGATGCGGACGAAGTATCCAGAGCTTTCTAAGGTAACGAATTTCGAGGACGAAATTCTTTTAAGGAGGGGAGTAATGTAACGCCCGAATTTTCCTGTTAAAGTACAAATGACCGAAATGCCCTGAGGTCATTTTTACCCGAAATTCAAGGACAGTTGCTCCAGCAACCTCAATGGGTCAACTCGATGTTTAAAGGGATTATGCTGTTATGAATGATATTCGAGGTGAAAATCTCGTTTTCTAAACTTTCGGCTCAAAATGACCAAAATACCCTCCTGTGTTCTACACGGGTAAAAGGTGCCGTTTGAGCCCAAATTTTAGGAAGTTTAGAATGATGTTTTTGAGCAATGTTTGATGTTTAGTTGGCAGAAGGTCCGGGAAATTTAGCACAAAATTACCATTTTGCCCCTAGAACAGTGTACATGACACAATTAAGCAAACCTAAGCAATATTAGGCTCTAATCGAAGATTAATTTATTTCGATAATTAATCTAGAGTCAAAATAATTTATTAAGGTTAATTAGAACCTAAGATTGCTTAGTTAAACTCTAATTGCATTCTTTAATTCAAGATTCCTAGTCATGGAATCTTGAATAGTGTTTTCTCTCTCCAATTCCTTAAATTAAGGAATTGTGCCATACCTCATTTGACCAAAAGAATTATTTTAAATTACTAATCTAGTAAGATTACCCTCCTAATCAAGTCTTGACCTTCCTAATTACCCAATTACCTCACCTAAACACCTTCTTATAAACTCCTAATCAAAAGCATAATCAAAGACACACCTAAACACACAATTAACCCACAATTAGATGAAACAATTTCCTCTCCCTTGGGCTGATGAGGCCGAAAAATCCTCCCCATTTTCCTCACATGTTGATTTATTTTACACACCAAAGAGCCATGCTTTCCACCATACCTTGCCCATGCTTTGCCCATACCTCACCATACCTTCAACCATGCCTACAACCATACCTTTGTAAGAGATATTTCTTCTCTCCTTCCTCCTCAAATATGGCCGGTTCCTCCTCCCCCATGGAAGCCTCATTGTTGAAAATTTCTATAAATACCAAGCCTTGATGAACCTTGTCACACTTTGATTCATTTGTTAAGTTTACACTTCTTACAAAAACTCTCTTATTTCTTCTCAAACTTCCTCACTTGGCTGATTTCTTCCTTCAAGTTTCAAGAGAATTTTCCTTCTCCATTTCATCAAGAACTCAAGCTTTCTTTCATATCTCTTCAAGACTTCTTTAGGTAGGGGTTTGTGTTCAAGTTTTTACTTGTTCCTTAAAGAAAGTTCTAGTTTTCTCTTGGTTCAAACTCCTTTCTCCCTTTTCTTTTCATTTTCGGCCAAGAGCCCATTTTATGAAAATAATATGAGCTTGATGATGAGGTTTCAAGATAATGACTTGTTGATGTCATGTGAGAAACCTCTAAAGCTTGAAACAACTTGGTCTTGGACCATACATGCTTGTATTTCTTTCTTTCTTTAGTTTCATTTTCGGTTCCTTTCCTTTTCTTTCTCAAATGATTTCGGTTTCCTTTACCTTGGTTTGAACAAAGTTTGCTAAAAATGTAAAGTAGATCACAAAAGTTTTGTTAAAGGAAATTAATCACATGATTTCAAAGAGCTCTAAGCTTACCCTTGCCAACCTTAAAGTTGGTCGGCCGTTCTAAGAGTTTTACTCTAGATTGAAGCTCATGAGCAATAAAATAAAGAATATGACTTAGTCCTTGTAATTTTGTTTAGACAAAGTGTTGAACTTTGTGTCTATTTCCTTAAGCTTGATGATGAAGTTCAAACCTTAAGACCTCTTTTGAAGTCTAGGTGCTAAGAACTCTAAAGCTTGCCTTATGATACATAATGGGTTGAGGTTTATGTTCCTTTGAAAGTCTTGTAAGAGCTCTAGTTAAGATAAAATAAGTTGCATTCATGTTTAAATTTATGTCTTACATCTCATGTTTATTTTGATGTCATCACTAATTTCACAAGAATAAATGAATGAACTTGCATTACCATATTTAAATTCCCAAGCTTGCATTTCATGTTTATATTTCAAGTCATCACCTAATCCTTAAAGATAATAATGAAGTTGCATCTCATATTTATTTTATGCTCTCACTTTACTTTGTAATGAAGAGTAAAATGAAGTGCATAGCATGTTTAAGATTATGTTATCACCTAAATACTCTAGAGCTCAAAGACTTGCCCTAAGTATCCTAAAAAGGGAACTCTATTAAAAAAGAAATGGATGAGTTTTAGTATGATTCAATAATGGTTTGATTTTGTAAAAGCATGAATGATTTCAGGAAAATGTTGGAAAACTATTTTATGAGGTCTCAAGGTGTTTAAATAGTTTGGAATGTGTCAAAAATCATGTTTTCTCAAATTCAGGAGGTTTGGTAATAATTACCACCATGTAATGACCCAGAAGGTTTTTCGAAGGACTTTTGGTTCTAGTAATCGATTACCAGAGGCAATGTAATCGATTACCACGGCTCTTCATGCCCAGAACATGTCTTGAAACCTATAATCGATTATTGATAGTGTAATCGATTACCCTTATGTTTTTATTTTTGGAAACAGACTTAACCCTAGTAATCGATTACCATCCTATGTAATCGATTACCCGGTTGTTTTTAACCCAGAATGAATTTAGCTCCTGGTAATCGATTACTAGGAATATGTAATCGATTACCAGAACACCTTTTGTTCCTGAAAATGTCAAGAGAAAACTAGCAACTTATATGCATTTTGTAACACCCTAAAATTTAATTAAAAATTAATTTGAGCTTTATTAATTGTAATTTCAAAAATCTAAGAGTTTAGCAATGATAAGGCGGCCCAACGACCTGTCAAAAAAAAAAAAAATTTCGGGCTCTGTAAATAGTAACCTTGTGGGCCCACTGCCTTGGAAAGCTTAAACCCTCAGATTCTGTTCGAAGTGCCCGAAATTAGGAAAACATGGGAATAAGGTTAGAAATAGGTGGGAATGATAGTTTTATACTTAAAATTAATTTTCAGCAATATGGTTCAATAAGTGTAAATGTTTACCCGTTAGGTGAGATTTGTGCGTTTCTTACAGGAATGAAACTTGCAATGAAAATTTGCCACCTAACTAGACAAGTGTGTGGCTTAGAAGAAGCCACACCATTACTACTTTATTACAACCAATAGGATGCTTACAAAAATTACTAGACTTATCTTTAAGAAAATAAAACATTTTGGACTTGAAAATTCTATGCATTTTGTCATAAACTCATAAAATCAATATCTTATCATTTCCTTCATCAAAAATTTCGTCCAGCACACTCCAAGAAGCTCTCCTCCATTGTTCTTCCTCTCAAACTCCATTAACAAACTTGGAGCTTCATAAACCCTAGCCTAAACTTGATAAAACCTCAAGATCTCTTCACAAAACATGTCCTACACTTAATTCTCTACTAATCTAACCGAACAAAATTTCCATTCCTTATCAAAACCTTTTCTTGTACCTCACACCTCACTGATTTAAGAAGGGTTTGGAGTTGGTTTGGGGGCTTTGAAGTGGAAGCATTCAAGCTTGGATTATCTTGAAGCCAAAGATCCACTAGCTGCCAAAAATAGGTTTTCTGTTGCCTTTTCTTGTCAAAATTTTCTGATCTGTTTTGGCATGATAAGTCCGAAATTTCTGGGTTTTTTGGTTGATATTATGTTGATATTGATGTGTGATTTTTGGTGGTGTGTTTGGATGGTGTTAGAAAATGGTTTTTATCAAAATAAGTTTGGACTAGGTTGCTGGAATTTCTATTGTCCTATAGGCAGCAGTGGTTCACGAATTTTCTGGAATATTTTGGGTGTTTTCATGAGCTATAAAAATTATATGTTGGATTAAACATCTTAAAATAATTACCTGAATTTTCTTGGGTGTTATTTTTAAGGTTTGATGCCTCAAAAAAATCAGAAATCGAAATGAGGCAGATGCTGTCCTGATTGTTGAGACTAGAGGTAGTAAACTTGTCTAAATTTATTACCATAGCAAATGATTTAACTAACTCTTGAAATTTTTACACGAAGTTACTAATATATTGAAGTGTCACTGTGAATTTTATTGTGAATTAATTCAATCATTTGCTGGGGTTAAAAATTTGGGAACTCGGTTCTGGTTTGGGAATTGGTGGCCCCTGACCACTAAATTTGTACATTTTACTGAGGTAGCTATAGAGCTCTGTTGTCCTGAACTTTTTACAGGTTATTCTAGACACATTGAAGTGTGATACAGAATTTTTGTGACTCTTGAAATGGCTGTTTGATGTGATAATGAAATGTTGTGCCTAGGACAGTAACTTTGCCCATTGTGCTGGGAATGGAACAATGCTTTGAATTGAGAATGTAATAGCACTTTGGCTTCTAGTATGACATGAGTATTTGATATTGAGTGTTTGGCCATGTGACTTATGACATGTAAATGCATGCTATGGATTTTAAAGATTGAAGTATGAGAAGAATGAGAATTTCATTGTGAATGATTGCCTATATGTGGCCTATGTATGCATTTGAGAAAAGAGAAAAGTATATGATGCCATTATAAGGATGTATAAATTTAAATTGTGCATGTTCTGACATATGGACAAAATAGAAACAAGACTTAGATTGAATGAGGGAAGGCGAAAGTAGTAACTTCCCAAAATTTATTTTGAGTTGATTAGACGTATTGGCTAGGAATAGATATGTGGGATTCAAATGAAAAAAATAAAGTTCAATGACCACGTATAGGAGAATGAACTTAGTTTGATAAGCGTTATTCCCTTGTGTGGTGTGATCCACCATAAATACCCATTGGGTATAACGGATATATTGTGGAGTTGTCCATTAAAATACCCGTTGGGTATAACTAAGTCTTTCCTATGTCAATGAAAAGAGAAAAATGCACTAATTGGCTTTCTATGGCCATGATGGAAATCAAGTCACTTTGAGAACTTTACTGGATTTAACATATGTATCACCTATATCATATGAAATCCTTTAAGTAGATTTACTTACTATGTGTTTGAGCTTTTGGATATATGTACATATACTGATTTAATTGTTAAAAGCTACCCAACTGAAGGATGATTTTGGAATCTTAAAATGAACCTTAGAATATATTACATGATCATAATTTTTGAATAAACGAAGTGGCTGGGCGATGACGATGACATTATGATTGTGATTTGGGAGTTGCCTACTGGAATTATAAAATTCTCACCCTATGTTTTTGTTTCCGGGTCGCCTTCAGGTTAAGCCAGAGGATGATAATCGCTGCTTTCAAAGGAGTGTAGGATTGCTATATAGTGTATAGTTACCGTTTTATTCTCCTATACTTAGTGAAATGAGTATGTATGTAAATGTATTAGAAGATAGCACTGTACTAAAGCTCATAAAGGAGCTTCCTTATGTATTTTAGCTTGGATGTTTATAAACTTATGTTTACATGTAATATGTTTTAATAGAATTACACTTAGTTATCTCATGTAAATGAGCTTGCTATAGATAATTAGAGAGGTCCTAATTAACAAGTAACAATTTCTTTAGTACGATATCATAACTTAAGAATGGGGTTGTACCTGGGAGGATGTTACACATTTCAACTCAAGAGATTATGTGATTTTATGGGCTATAATTCGGATCTATGTTTGACTACTGGATAATGCTGTTCTAAGGTGTTAAAATGTGTAAAATTATGTTTGAGTTAAAGCAACGATTTAGAAAAGTTAAAAAAGAATAAGTAACTTGAAAGGATTAGAGATGAGAATTCTAGAACACCTTAATGCATAAAGATGCAAATCTTCTAGCATGATTGAATCAAGGATAAGTGGTTCATAATTAGTAAGACATGTATAAAATCCCTTCATAAATGATTAGGTGTTGATTTCTAGTTAAGGTGATGATAAGAACTTAAAATGGGAATTCTAGCACTCTTAGACATGCAAAACATAATTCTGTTCCAGCATAGTTAGATTGAGGAAAAATGGTTTATAACTTGAGAACATGCCTAAATCATAATTGGTTTAGGAATTGATTATGGAGCCTTAGGCAAAGACGGACTTAAAAGGGTCACGATGGAGATTCTAAGACCCGTAAGCAAATGATATACCCTTTCATGTGCAATGTTGTTTGGAATTTTAGTGAATTCAAATCTTAGAAAAAGTTTAAGTGTTAACCTCTTGAGGGTAATAAAGATGCAAATACAAGTTTGAGGACGTAAGGGTCAAAGCATAAGATACTATGAGATAGGCCGAGAGAGCATAATTATGATGATGAACCTTGAGCATATTTATGATGATGTGATTATGTTAGTTCCTTGAGCATGAAACTTTATGTGTATGATTGGTATGATGATATGATGAAATGTTGTATTTAAGATGCATAAGGTTTCGAATATGAATGAAATTGAGGAATATGCTCATGTGAACAAGAAAGTTACTGATTTGAGAAAGTTCCATGAAAATGATGCATGTGACTGAGATTATGTGGCATGACTCAAATTTGAGGAAATTCAAAGAGCTGTTATGCCGCGAATTTTCCGTCAAATTTGAGACATAAGAAAGTTTTTGAGAAATATGATGTTTAAGGTGACACACAAGAAGTACTTCTCCTTTTTGAGGAGAAGGTAAAACCGTGAGGGCATAGACATCAGCCCTAAAGTGTAACATCCTCCCAAGTACAACCCCATTCTTAAGCTATGATATTCGTAAAAAGTTGTTACTTGTTAATTATCATTTCTCTTAATTATCTATAACAAGCTTCAATTACGTACGAGATAACTAAGTGTAATTCTATTAAAACATATTACAAGTAAACACAAAATTTATTAAACATACAGAAAAAATGCAGAAGGAAGCTCCTCTATGAGCTTTAGTACATATCTGTCTTCTATACATTTACATACATACTCATTTCACTAGTGGAAAAAAGCAGGAACTACTATACTACATAATCCTACTCCTTTGCATAACGGCATTATCATCATCTAGCTTAACCTGAGGCAACACAAAACAAACACATAGGGGTGAGAATTTTTAAATTCAGAAGGCAACTCCCCAATTTCACAATCATAATGTCATCGTCATTGCCCCCCACTTGGTTATTAAGAAAATGTGAGCATGCGACATATATCAAAGATTCATTTTTAATGTTCAAAAATCATTCCTGAAGTGGGTTTCTTTTAGCATTTCGTCACTTCAAGCATATCCATCACATTCCAACAATTACTAAGTTACACAAGGTAGACAATTAAAATAAGATAAGTAGCATATAATACATGGAATGAATTTATCAATGTGACATGGTATCACTTATGGCCACAAAGATGAAATCAGTGCATTTTTCTTTTCATTGACATAGAAAAATTAATTACCAAACGGGTAATTTCATGCAAATCCCAATAGATCGTTTATACCCAATGGGTATTTATGGTGGATACACCACATAGGGAAATAGACTTCTTGTCAGGACTAGCCCATTCCTACGTGGTCATCGAACTTCATTTTTTTCATTTCCGAATCCTACATAGATTCTATTCCTAGCCGAGTAGATCTCGACTCAAAATAAATTTTGGTAAGTTACTACTTTTGCCTTCCCTCATTCAATCTAAGTCTTATTTCTATTTTGTCCATATGTCGAACATGCACAATTTAAATTTATACATCCTTATAATGGCATCATATACTTTTCTTTTCAAATGCATACATAGGCCACATATAGGCAATCATTCACAATGAAATTCTCATTCTTTCTCATGCTTCAATCTTTAAAATCCATAGCATGCATTTACATGTCATAAGTCACATGGCCAAACACTTAATATCAAATACTCATACTAGAAGCCAAAGTGCCATTACATTCTCAATTCAAAGCAATGTTCCATTCCCAGCACAATGGTCAGAGTTACTGTCCTAGGCACAACATTTCATTATCATATCAAACAGCCATTTCAAGAGTCACAAAAATTCTGTATGACACTTAAATGTGTCTAGAATAATCTGTAAAAATTTCAGGACAAAAACAGCTCTATAGCTCCTGAGAAATGTACAAATTTAGTGGTCAGGGCCCACCAATTCAACAAGATCGAGTTCCTAATTTTTAACCTAGCAAATGATTGAATTAATTCACAATAAAATTCAAAGTAACACTTCAATATGTTAGTAACTTCGTGTAAAAATTTCAAAGGCTAATTCAATCATTTGTTATGATAATTCAACAAATTTACTGCTTCAGTTTCAACCAAGGACAACATCTGCTCATTTCGGTTTTAATTTTTCTGAGGCATCAAACCTTAAAAATAACACCCAAGAAAATTCATGTAGTTATTTTAAGGTGTTCTTCAACATATAATTTTTATAGCTCATGAAAACACACAAATATACCATAAAATTCGTGAACCTCTCTACCTCAGGACAAAATTCAGGAAACCTAGTCCAAACTTATTTTGATAAAAACCCTCTTTATATCCATCCAAACACACCACCAAAAATCATACATAAATTTCAACATAATATAAACTGAACAACCAGAAATTTCGGGCCTAGGCCATGCCAAACATATGAAAAATTTGACAAAGAAAGGCAACAGGAAACCCTACTTTGAGTAACCTGTTAGCTCCTTGGCTTCAAGATTAACCAAGCTTGCTTCCTTCTCCTCCAAAACTCCCAATCCAACTTCAAAACCCTCTGATATCAGTGAGGGTGAGGTACAAGACAAGGTTTTGATAAGGAATGAAAATTTTGTTAGGTTAGATTGGTAGAGAATTAGGTGTAGAACATGTTTTGTGAAAAAATCTTGAGGTTTTATCAAGTTTAGGCTAAGGTTTATGAAGCTCCAAGTTTGTTAATGGAGTTTGAGAGGAAGAACAATGGAGGAGAGCTTTGTGGAGTGTGCTGGAAGAAATTTTGATGCAAGGAAATGATAAGATATTGATTTTATGAGTTTATGACAAATACATAATAATTTGAAGTACAAAATGTTCTTTTTCTTAAAGATAAATGTAGTAAATTTTTGTAAGCATCCTATTGGTCCTAATAAGGTGGCAATGGTGTGGCTTCTTCTAAGCCACACACTTGTCTAGTTAGGTGGCAAACTTTCATTGAAAGTTTCATTCTGTAAGAAATTAAAACGAAAATATACCGAACAAACACCATACCGATTCAACCAATATTGTCCGAAAATTAATTTTAAGTATAAAATTATCATTCCCACCTATTTCTAACCTTATTCCATGTTTTCCTAATTTCGGTATTTCTGGTCGAATCTAGGGTTTCAGTGGCCTGCTTGGGCCCACAAGGTTACTATTCATTCGCCCGAAATTTTTTTTTTCCATCGTTCGATGCCCCATCATTGCCAAACTATTATATTTTTAAAATTATGACTAACAAACAATTAATTTTAAGTAATTTTGGGTGTTACACAAAGCAAACAAAGTCACTGGTCTAACCAAGTCTATGCGTTTCGAAGAAGGAACTCGATGATGGTTGATCCTAAGCCCCCTACCCATACTCCTGGAGTTCGGGATTATGATGATTATGATAATCATGATGATTATGATGAATATGATTATGTTTATGATTAATTATCAAGAGGATAAGTAAGAACTGGTGACGACTAGCCAAGGTATGAGCTCATAGCCTAGTTAAAATGCGGTACTATTATGATGTTGGTGTCACAAGAATGAGAAGAAAGAACAATGTTCAAAGAGAAACTACATGCCACTTAAATGTTGTTTGATTATTGTTTGGTTTGCCTAAAGACTGTCATGCATTCATGAACTATTATGTTGCATACATGTATTAAGACTCTTATAAAAGACATGGACCTTCGATAAATATTTGTGAAAACCTCATAATGAACCTATGCATGCTTAACCTTTTCATAATAAACCCAAGGTTCCTGGGACGTTAACGATGACACTAGGATAGAGGATTTCTTACTGAGATTCTTTAGCAAGATTCTCACCCTTCTCTGTTCTTTCCGTTACGTCTTCAGACATCATGGCGTTCGTGATTTTTGTTGACGCACCCGTGTGGAAGTACCACTGTAAACAATCATAGACCACTTCGAGGTCGTTGTGCTATACGCCTTTTTGCATACAAGTCGTTGCCTTCCAG
The DNA here is from genome assembly GCA_030441495.1 of Dalbergia oliveri. Taxonomy (NCBI): domain Eukaryota; kingdom Viridiplantae; phylum Streptophyta; class Magnoliopsida; order Fabales; family Fabaceae; genus Dalbergia; species Dalbergia oliveri. The sequence continues at coordinate 2,057,735 of JAMLFY010000009.1, forward strand.
TCAAAGCTTCCATTCACTCTGACTTCTCCCTTTCGACGACATGATTTTTGAGAGGACGCGACCCCGTGACGAGTAGAACAGTGCCGACCATCATCCTGCTGTGCGTGCTATGGGAGTATGTACCTCATACATTGATGCGAGGGGACTTCCCTCAGGGTCAATCTTCTTGGAGGATTCGCCCCTTCGGTGCCTTTGGTGACTCAGACGGGAGCGAGGACACAGTTCCCAGCCTTGAGGCATGTACGTCAGCTGAGAGACGCCTCGCCGAGGTGGTCATGCCGTTCGCCTATTCGCATGCCCACGTCTCCTCTCCATGGGCCATATCCGAACTTCTGAGACTAGGCTACATATCTCCGTCCGAGGATTTGCGTCCGTAGGTTTTGAGGAGGGTTACTTCTGTGGGTAGTATCTTTGGGGGGTTGATTTCATGTATTTGTTATTATGATTTCTATTTATGGTGTTGTACTTGTTATCTCCCATAGTATGGGCAAGACTTTATGTTCCTTTTATATTAGTGGTATTGTACTAAACTATGTTAACTAATGTGATGGAATATTTTCATAATGGATGTGTTCTTTAATGCTTATGTTTGGAAGTTTTATGTATTCTTCCGCTTCACGTTACATTTATGTTTGAAGGCTCGCACTTGTTACATAATTCATTTAAAAAAACTTGTATTTTCCGTAAGTATTTTGTAAATGAATTTAAAGAGAAGTAATAACTAATAATTAATCTTGATACGTCCTAGGCATATTGGGGTTAAATATTAGGGTGTTACATGTTTCCTTCTTCAGGTTGAGATAATGAGAGGAAAGAGTTTGAGAGTCCTCAAGCAACTCTTCATACAAAGATAATGTAACATCCTAAAAATTATTTAAAAATTAATTTGAGCTTTGTTAGTCATAATTAAAAAATATGACAATTAACAATGATAAAGGTGGCCCAATGACCTATCAAAAAAAAAAAAATTTCTGTGCCTGTGAATAGTAACCTACATGCAGCTGCTGTCCCAAAGTCTAAACCATACCAAGACCAGGAAATGCAGAGACTAAGAAAAGAGAGGGTTAAGGTTAGAAATGATAAGAAATGAGAAGTTATACCTAGAATTAATTTTCAGGTAATTTTGATTACCCAAGTATAGTATGTTACGTTTAAAGTTTTAATGTCCAGTTTTAACATCGTACAAGTTACTTAGTAGCCAAGTAACCTTCAGCCACTTGTGCCAAGTTGGTGCAATGATTAAAACTTGAAAAGCAAGTTTTAATCTGGACCTTTCATTTATTATATTTCTAAGAGCAAATATCTTACCTATTCATGGAATTTTGGTGTGCAATTTTAACATCAAAAAAGCTATTTGTTCACCAAGCTAAGTGAGCCACTTGTCTTGAGCCAAGTGGATGGCCAGAATCATTTTTGACTATCCAATCCTATCCATCCATTTTCTTTCTTAGATTAAGAACTATCTAATTATAATGTATAATATTCATGCATTTATTATAGGATCAACACAAGTTCAATCTTCTTCAAGAAGCCAAATTCTTCTTCTTTAAGCCTCATTTTGACAGCCTAAAGAAGAACATCATCACCATTTTTATTTCTTGAAGAGCTTACAACTTGCTTCAAATCACCAAAACTCTTGCCTAAGGTTCATAAAACCACAAACTCTCTTCACAAAACTTATTTTACACCTCAATACCTACAAATCTAACCGATTAAAATCTCAAATCTTCATCATGATGCTCTTAGCCTTTGCAATCTACAAAGGATTCATTATCTATCAAAGGATTCATTTTATAAGGGATCATGTAGAAATGTGATATTAAGCTAAAGTTTGTAACTATAGAAGATCAATTTTTTGATATATTCACTAAACTTTAGTTTGGATCATTTTTGTTATTTGAAAAATCTTCTAAATCTAAAATAGTTTTGAAACTTGCATTACATGACATTCATAGCATTTGCTGCACTTTCTTAGAGTTTCATGATTCTTGTTCGAGGCCTTTCTTTGAAGCCTATTTGTACAAGTTCATAAACCAGTTCTAGGATTAGAAAATACTTCATTAGCTTTAGAAACCACTTCAGAAAGTTCAAGTCATGATCCAAAAATTAAAGTGTCTCTTTTGATGAATTCAAAATAGGTCAAGAAGTTTCAAGCTCTGGAAGATCATAAATGGGTTCAGAAAGTACATCGTCTCTAAGGAACAAAAAAACTTTACCAAAAGTGATCCATTTTTGAAAGGTCATAGACCTTTTTTAGAAAGTATCTTTGATTTTTTAGTAGATTTTAAAGAAGGAACGGTTTTCTAAACCTTTTCAACTTCACCCATGATTTGGCAATTACCAAACCACTTTTTCACTCTTCCCAAAATCCCCACAAACACGTAACTCCTCTCACAACCTTAAACTCTTCATTAACTTCCTTCTTCAACCTTAAACACATTTGTAACTCTTTTCACAACCTAAACACATTCTTAACCTTTCATACACACTTCTCATCTTCTCTAAGCCAAGTTTTCTTCACCTTCTCTACATTTTCTCAAATATTCATCATGGGAAAATAATTGAAGGTCATAGTCAAGAAGGCTCAATTCCTCATGTATGATGAGCCCACAATGCAAGATCACTACAAGGTGTATTATTCCTTGAGAATGATGGTTCCTCAAATAACAATCAAGCTAGAATTGCTTGACCAAGTGTCATTCCTCAAAGAAGTTTTCTCTACACAAGGTTGGAGAATTTCCTGCAATTTCAAAAAGGGTGTTTCTTGGATTTTATTCCTAACTGAGTTAACTCTAAAAACTCTCACTTTATCCATTATCAGAGAACATGCCCTGACACTACACCTTCTAACATTGCAGAGATCATAAAGGCACCCTATGATAGCATTGCTTGTCTACCTTATAATGGTTGCACAAGATAGAGTGAATGAAAATGATGTTTTTCAAACACTAACCAATTCTAAGTAAATAAGGTCTTAGAAATCAACATTGCCATGTTGAACTTAACAGCTAGAATAGTGTTTTCTATTGTGCAATTTACGTTACCAAGACTAGGCAAAAACTGATGTGTTGATGGGATGGATTTAGTGTTGCTATTTTGCCTACAATCAAAGAGAAAATTGAATTTCCCAAGGCTAATCATGGACTACATGCTTAGTGCTATAGTAAAAGACAAAAGAAGGATTGTTGCTATTCCGTATGGCATGCTACTAACAAGGGTCTTCCAATATCTTGGATACCCTCTTATTGAAGAAAGTTATGAATATATGCTTGGCACTCAAATTCACTATAAACTCTTTCAAGACTCTAGTAAAAGGACAAAAAAGGAGCCCTCATAAATGGAAAAGGAAGAGAAGTAAAAGAACTAAAGAAGAAAGGCAAATAAGAAGGTTAAGAAGCAAGAAAGTGCTTCAAAAAGTGAGGTGTAAGCTTCAAAAAGTGAGGTTGATTATCTTGAACTTCTAACTTTTGCTATTATGTAAAATTACTAAGATGCCCCTAGGTAATTTTCGCACAAGATTTGAGGTCAGACAAACCTTAATTAGGAATTTTAACATTAGAACAACATTATATGAGTCTTGGATAACAATTTGTGTGAAAATTGCAAAACTCAATTTTTCGTGTGCAAAATGACCAAAATGCCCCCGAGGTCATTTTTGCCTGAATTCAAAAATAGCCAATCCTGGCTATCCTCAAGGGGTTAGATTTATGTTTGAAGGGAATTATTTGTGATATGTTGATGTTGAGGTAAAAATCTCAACTGAATTTTACAGGTAATTACCAATTTACTCCTGATAATTGAACCTAAGATTGAGTAATTTTCAAACTCGTAATTATCCCGAAAATTTTAAAATGTTTGTTATGAGTGCTATGTAATATCTAGAAATGTTCGGTAATTCTAGAACTTTTATGTGAAATTACTTTTTTTACCTCTAGTTGGTGCTTAATGAATTTACTTGAGTAATTAAGGCGATATTAGGCTCTAATCCTTTCGAATTGATTTCATTCATTAACCTTAAGTTAAAAATTAATTACCTAAGGTTAAAAATAATTACTGGAGGTAATTAGAGCCTAAGATTGCTTAAGGTAAAATTAAATTTCCTTTTCTTAATCACAAGAACTCATAAAATTAATTATTTTAAGTTTAAGGTTAAGATTTCGGTTTAGGTAAAATATAGTACAATTACATTTTCTTATCCTAAGTTTAGAACTTATGTTACAAATTGATTTTAACTCATTTGAAATTAACTTCATTTACTAATGTATGATTATTCTTTTTACCTTGTCTTGATTTGTCCTAAACACTTAACCTTTTATCATTTTTCACTAATCTATCAATTCCTAATCTTTTACCTAAGTACTTAGACATCTAATACATATTTTACCACTTGCAAATAATGAGAGATCTAATCTCATGTAATCAGAAATAGCCCCCTTTTATGCTCCATTTCATCATATTTTAATGGTTTTTCCAACAAAGAAACATATCCAACCTTATCACTATTTCTTTAGCTTTCTTTTTCATTATTTATGGTTATGTTTAATCAAAGAAAACCCACCCATTTCAGCCATGAAGTGATCAGTCACAATGTCTCCCATTAGCATTAAGATTTTAGTATTTTCATCCATTATACATGAACAAAATTATTACAACCATATAAGCTTTCTTTTTCTAAAGTTTTCTTTAATTAAAAAATGAAATAAACCCTTCATTTCCAGCCATGAATGCAGCGCCCAAATAGCCTTCATGTGCCTATAAATATATGCTCTTCCATTGCCAAAATGTACACACAAACACTCTTAGCCTTAGCACTTGCTTACTGATAGTTTCCTTACTCAAAGTTGCTCAAAATTCTCTAATTCTCTCAAGACTTCAAGCTTTCTTCTTCTTCCTCATTCACATTCAAGAGACTCCATTCTCAATCTCTAATGAAGCTTTAAACCTTAAGCATACACATTCCAACCATAGATCAACTCCTAAGCACTTAAACTTTCCATTTCCAAACACAAAAACACAAAAAAATTCTTCCTCCACTCTAACTCCACTTGGCCAAATTCCCTATCACTATTAGCATCAGATTTTTCTTCTTGTTACTTCATAAAAGTTCAAGCTTCACCTTTTGTAAATAAGAAAACAACTTGGTAGGAGTTTATTTCATGTTCTTTCTCTTTTTCCTTGCTTTAAATTTCGAATTCTATGGCTTGATAATGACCATGGTTTGATGATGAGAAATCATGGTGGTGGTTATGAATCCATCATATAATGGACCTCTAAAGCTCAAAGGTTAGTTTTTTTGTCAAAAGATTAATGGCAAAATTGTTAGTTTCCTTTAAGTTGATTCTTTTTGAGCTTGATGACGAGTTTCAGAATAAGGTTCTTGGAACCATGGTATTAAGGACTCCAAAGCTCACTTTCTTTGTGCTAAGAATATTTTGAGTTAAAGAGTTTGAATTCTGTAAAGGTCTTGAGCTTTGAGCTAAACAAGATATAAAAATGAACTTGCATCCATGTTTATATTTCAAACTTTTGCATATTCATGTTTAAGTTTCAACCTTTGCATAATCATGTTTATATTTTAAGTCATCACCTTAATTGTAATACCCTAATAATTAACCGAATACACCTAGGTTGTATCTGATTAATTACTAGACTTTACTCTTTGCTTCAATTCTTTCATCATACTTTGAAAATACTTAGTGAAATTACGAGCCATTTTTTTTTTGTTAAAACATAATTGAAAACGTGAGCCGCGCATAACGTGAACAATAATCGAAATAAAGCGAATAACGTGCAGACATAGCATGAAAAACACATTATATTGGCTCATCATCATTTCATAATACTATGCATAGCAGAACATCATATTTCTCATTATCATCTCATAAATACTATGCATAGTAGAACATCATATTCACATAATGCATTTACTTAGTTTCTTAGGTGACTTAAAATTACTTTCATCATCATTTTCCTAGGCCACCCTATACTCCACCCTTTTGGGAGTAATCTAGGTTATGAGCTCATACCTTGCTAGTCGTCACCAACACATACTTATCCCTTTTGATAAGTAAAAATTCCGTCTACCCTTTTGAGAGAACGGACTAGGGGCAAGAATCACCTTTTCACCACCTATAGTTTGATGGGTCCAAAGGATCATTTTCTCAGGATCACCTTTTCACCACCTATAGTCTGATGGGTCCAAAGGATCATTTCCTCATATATTTTGAGTCACCTTTAAGTCTTTGCATGTTATATCATAATCATCAAGATGCATGAACATTCTCATTGTTTGCAATAGCAACTATAACATGCAAGCCATGAAATCATTCAATAATATCAAATTCTCAATAGGCATTACATCATCATATAAGCTGACATTCCAAAGCATCAAATCTCTACATAGACTTATCATTTAAAACATCAAGGAGGCATCATCATCAATTCTTACCGAAAGCTGTCTCAACAACCGAAACTCTAGAATCGGGCAACCTCAATTATTGAACTAATTAATTATGCATCTAAGGGATTCATTACCATCATTACCATTAATTATAAGCCTTAGGAACATTATTAGACTATATGGGGCAGCATAGGCAGTAAGTCATTCTTAAGGTTTTACATGTGCTAGAAGTTGCATTTTTAACCTTTCTCGTTACCGTCTTTCCCTACGATGCCAAAATTAATTACTAACCCAATTATGAATCATTCTCCCTTATCTAAACATAATAAAATCTGGTTCTTAAGGCCACTAAAGGTTCTGGACAGATTGCATAAATTTCATTATCTAGAGTTCTAGAAATCTTGCTTTACAGTTGTTTTATATAGCTAGTTTCTCTTCTAACTTGCATATAATTGTTCCCTCATCAATAAACATAATAATCACAACTTTAAACATATTAAATCATCATCATACATTGGTAATAAACTCAGGCTGAATCATGAACCTATCATAATCACATTTTAAGTGTACATGGAATACTAGTTTCTTGTAAAGTCTTTGCAAGGCCTCAAATTTCTTTTAGAAACTAATTCTTTTTGCTAAACTTGAAAGAATCTTCATGATTAAAATTCTCACTTAAGATAAAAGGAGCAAGTCTTGATCTTAAGAGATTTATGTGATATCTTAGAATCATAAACATGCTATGCAACCTCATTTTAATCTTGTCATTATAAGGTGATAACTTGGAATTATAAACATGATATGCAAATCCATTTCTTTATCTTTAAGATTTAAGGTGATGACTTGAAAATTAAACATGATGCAAGAGCTTGAAATATAAACATGATGCAAGAAACTGAGCGCGGTAGTCGCATAGGACCAAGTGGAGGAGAAGAGAATCTTAAAAGAGCGCGGAATCCGCACTGACCGGTGAAGGGAGAAGAGAATTATTATTACATCTTTTTAAGCTCCAATCTCAAGACTTCTTAAAGAATCAATTCTTTAACTCCAATAATCTTATTTCTTTGCTTGTGATACTTGGGCAAGTCTTTGAGCTCTAGGATCTTTAGGTGATGACATAAAAATAAACATGTCATGCGTTGATTCTTTTAGCCATTATAAAATAAAGTGAGAGCATAAAATAAATATGAGATGCAACTTCTTTATTATCTTTGAGATTAAGTGACAACTTGAAATATAAACATGAAATGCAAGCTTGGAAATTTAAACATGAATATGCAAGTTCATTTATTCATTCTTGAGAATTTAGTGATGACATAGAAAGTAAACATGATTATGCAAGGCATAAACTTAAACATGGATGCAAGTTCATTTTATTTCTTTACTAGAGCTCCTCCAAGACTTTAGAGAAATATAAATTCAACCCAATATATCTTAGCAAGACAAAGTGAAAAATACATCTTTCAAGTTCTAAACTCAAGATCATAAAAACATCATAAAAATATTATTCTTTAAAGTTTTGCATCAAGTGGAACTTTCAAGCTTTAGAGGCCTAACTTGTGATGGATTCACAACCCACCTTCAAGGTCCTCATCATCAAGCCATCATCTTAGTCCCACCTAGGCCATATGGCCGAATTGGTTAAAGAAAAAGGAAGAAGAAAACCAAATGGAAAAACTAAGAAAATCCATGAAATCATCATTTTGAACCAAGAACAACACTTAGCAAAACATAGAAATAAACTTAAAAACAACTCCCTACCTAATCTGATTTGAAGGAAAGGAAGAGAACTTGGTTTCTTGGAGTGAAATGAAAGAAAATATTCTTGAAAACTTGAAGAAAGAATTCAGCCAAGAGGAGGAGGAAATGAAAGCTTTTGGTGCTCCTAAAACTAGAATTTGTGTAAGTTATGAGCAAGGCTTCTAAGGCTCCTCAAGCATGCCTATTTATAGAGGAATTCAAGCTCATGTATGGACAAAGGAGGAGGCAAATTTTTGGATTTTTCATGGGGAACAAAGGGAGGAAAATCATTTCTTGTTTAAGGCATGTTTTATGCCATGTTTTAGGGAATTTTTTGGCATTTTGTTTTAGTGCATTATCTTGCAATAATTCTAATGATTATGGCTGAATTATTTCGTGCATTACAGCCTCATGGAAGAGGGTTTTGTGTGTTCCATGTATTATTTAGGTGTAGGCAAGGTATTCATGCAATTTAGAGAATTTACGGTTAAGGGCTTAGGTGAATTAGTAAGCAATTTGAGTGTTTTAAAGCAATTTTAGGTTCTAATCAATTTAAATAAATAATTTTGACTCTAGATTAATAATTAGAATTTAATAAGCTTTAATTTGAGCCTAATATTGCTTAGGTTTCGTTAGACGAATCAAAAATCTCAAAATTTGTAAAACTGCACAAAGAGGGCAAAACGGTCATTTTACTTAAAAATTGCCCGAGACCACCCGAGCTTAACCAATGGTTAATCATGGCTTAAAAACACCTTTTAAAACATTTTAGTGAGGTTCGGTCTAGTCGGCACGAAAAAGTTAAAACGCAGGGCGTTTTGGTCATTTCGCGTCGAAGCTCAAAATTAGGATTCTTCTCCTCTATTAACACACATAACACAAACAATCCCTTATTAACATCAAAACATCCCCTTGAGGATGGGTGGGGCCCACGATCCTCATTTTCTAGTAAAATAACCTCAGGGGCATTTTGGTCATTTTACACGTACAGAAAATTGGGTTTGCAATACTTGCACGAATTGCTCCTAACTTCTCTTCTAACGTTATATTCCTTTATTAAGGATTGTTTGGTCTCAAATTTTATATAATATTTACCTACGGTAATTCGGTAATTCCTAATGACAGTAAAAATTACAGGAAAATTGGGGCGTTACATTAATTCTTAAAGAGGCTTTGTATAATCATGTTTATATTTCAAATCATCACCTTAATTCTTAAAGATAAGTAAATGGACTTGCACATCATGTTTAATTTTCCAAGTCTTGCATATCATGTTTAAATAATCATGTTTTATTTCAAGTCATCACCTTAATTCTTAAAGATAAGTAAATAGACTTGCACATCATGTTTAATTTTCCAAGTCTTGCATATCATGTTTAAATTTCAGGTCATCACCTTAAATCTTAAATATAAGATAATAGAGTTGCATATCATAGTTATATTTCAAGCCTTACATATCATATTTATGTTCCCAAGTTATCACCTTATAATGACCAAGATTATAAATGAGGTTTGCATGACATGTTTATAATTCTAGTCATCACCTAAACCTCTAAAGCTCAAAGACTTAACCTCTTTTATCTTAAATGGGAATTTTGACTATGGACACAATTCAATATATGAGTTTTGGCCTTATGAGGATCTTGGGTTTGAAGTTAGTTTTACTTTGTTTTGAGGCTTGAAATCTTGTTTCTATGATATACAAAGAGAATTTAATTTTTTAAGAATGTAATTGTTTTGATGAGGTGATTGTTTTGATTTTAGCAAATATGAGTGTAATTTCAAGGAAAAAGTGGAATAAGGCTTTACAATGGTTTTATAATGAAAGAGCAACTCAAAGTGTGTTAAAACCTCAATTTTCAAAAATTTGAAGTCCCTGGTAATCGATTACCACCCTCTTTAATTGATTACCATAGTTATTCATGTTTGTTTCTAAAATTTGAACTTGTAATCAATTACCAGCTTTTGTAATTGATTACCAGGACCAGAAATGTGTAAATAAGTGTGTTTCTATGCAAAATAACATGAATTGATGACTATGTATGTTTGGCTTTTATATTATATAAAATGTGGCTGCTAGCATGTTGTATATATCTCTGAGCATAGCATATGCATTAGTTTGAGTCGGTTGATTTCCAGCATACTGTAGGAGCATATTTATTGCTAATAGATGACGATTGGTAAAATGCCTATTAAATATGTACAGAAGATGTGAATGCATATGTGAATCAATGACGTGAGGATATTGTGGCATGATGAGTTTATGATTGATTTGTTAAGATGTGATATATGAAAGTTATGATAAAATTATGATTACATACTTACACTGCATCTTAAAATTAACATGCCTATATTAAGGTGACATAAGACACATGAAAATGATCCTCTAGACCCGAATTAAAGGTTATGAGAGGTGATCCGAGTGACCCTTTAGACTCTAGGAATTAATAGTTATGAAAGGTGTTCCTATGCCCCTAACCCGCACTCTAGGAGTCGGGATTTTAGCTTATCTCAGGGATAAGTATAAACTAGTGATGACTAGTTAGGTATGAGCTCATAACCTAAAGTAAGAGAGAAAGATATAGGGTAGCCCTCAAGGAAAAGTGAATAAGAAATTTAAGTCACCTAAAAAATATTGAATAAAAATCATGTTAGAAAGGTTTATGTTCATTATGTCATTGATTGTGATATTTTTATGATAATTGACATATGGCATTAACATGCATTCATAACATACTATGATGCATCCATGACATTAAGATTCATGCTAAAAGACACAAACCTTGGCTAAGGGTATTTGGAAATTAATAAATGAACCTTATGCATGCTCACATTTTCATAATGAATCCAGAGGTTCCTGAGACGATGATGATGACACAACACATTAGGAGGTGAAATCCCTATTGAGATTCTTTTATAAGTTTCTCATTCCCTCTTTTTTCTTTCCATCTCGTCTTTAGAGGTTGATGGCAACGTTTGTGATCTTTGCTGATGCCTCTACGTGGGAAATGCACTATGACCCGATCAATAGGTCCTATCATTTTGTGGGTCATTGCACAATTCATTTGACCGTCTTTATGAATCATCCCTTTATGCATCCCATTTCTAGTAACTGGTTTTCCCCTCCTGCCTCTTTCCCAATGATCTTGCCTTCGAGCGTTCATGTCCGCAAGCCCAGTTCCACATACTCTCTGTACACCATCTATTTGAGACTTCCGTGTTCACACCTCGATCACCACCTCATTCTGCGGGTCATGGTTGAACCCCTGAGGATCTACCTTTCCGTCACCTCTCAAGTAGGTTTGTCCCTATTGTCCCTATGGAGGTGGGGGTGATAATGATGAAGAGACCATGGTCATGCAGATAACGAGGAGCGGAGCCTATACGTAGAGGCGCAGTTGTCCTCGCCAAGGCGCCCATGTCTGACCTCTGGACTTTATGCCGCACGAGATGAGTTAATCCATGGTTTTTACTCTGACATTCTAGTAGGAGTAGTGAGGAGAGGAATATTATTCTAGTTTATTTTGTATTCAATTGCTATTGTTCATCTTGGATTACTACTTAACTTAAGCTTAGTTGGTGGTTAGTGTGTTTTGGTGCTTAATATGGAATAGTTAATACTTATGTTATAACTATATATGATGAAGTGGTTATGTTCATGTGATAGTTGTGTACGTATATGATTAGTTTTTATTTCTCCTTTCTATGTGCGAAAGACAAGATAGGTTTTACTTAATATGCGTGGCTCACATTTTGTTTTCAAAGTTCAAAAAAAAAAATTTACCTGTAATTTCATTAAAGTATTTTCAAGAGTTTAAATTAAACAACTGAACAAAAGAGTAATAACTAATAATTAACTTAAATATGTCCTAGGCGTGTTGAGTTAAATATTAGGGTGTTACATGATCAACCTCAAGGGAGACTTAACAAACTCCCAATAAGATGGCAAAGGCTCCGAAGAGGCATATTTAGAGGATTACTCATTCTAAATTAACAAGAAGCTATAGAAAGAGTAGAAATTACTCATGAAAAGGAAGATTCTATGTTTTCTGATGATAAAAGACAAACAAGCCCTAGAGAAAGTAGAATTTTTTAAGAGCAGAGAAAGATGGAAGAGGCTCATAAACTTCAAATAGCCAACGGGATTCAAAGTTCAAGTAAAGGTCAAACCCCTATAGTTTTTTAACCTTTTTTGGAGATTCAAGAGCAAGGATCAAGGTTTACTTCTCAACAATTTCAGTATACAACCTTCCCTTGTTCTCTATCACACTGCAATAGAAGTTAACCTCTTGAATCTACTATAGAAGCTACTGCAGAAATTGAAAAAGCTATTGAAGAATCAAGGAACCTGAGAAGGCACATTCTGATGATGATGATCACAACCCTTTGAGTTAGATACTACAATCTTTCTTTAAGGACATGGAAGAAGATTCACATACTGAGGGGAGAAAATAGAAGAAATCAATCTTTAAATATTTAAGCTCTTCATTGCTTTAGAGTCAATTCCTGAAGAACCTAGGAAACGGGTTATGCACTCATCATCAGAAACTAACCTCAACATGATTCATCCATTAGAATCACACTTTTAGGGACTGAGTCTTCAAACTGATAGTTCCAAATGATCACGTTAGAAAGTGGTTCTTGAGTAAAATCAAGGCTTTGGAGACATTATCCCTCTCAACCTTACTGATGAGGATCAAGATTCAGAAGCTGATCTTGTCAAAACCTCAACATCTCTCATTGAAACTCAACTACTCTTGCACAATTAAAGAGATCTGTTGTAGGATTGGATTAAGTTGAAGCTACCAACAAAGACCTTGGAGCACAAATGAGAACATGAAACCTATTGCTACATATTCTGAATGAGCTTAAGGATATCAAGAATGGTGGCCAATGATGATATGGACCTATGCACCCTCTTTGTTAATGATAAAAAGGGGAGAAGAACCTTGAAGAAATATCTTTTGGACAAATTCAAAAGAGTCCTATAGTGACTAGAAAAAGCAACAGAAATTACATAACATTAGCATCTCATCATTAGCATTGCATTTTTTATTCAATTTGAACTTATCATTTTGTTTTGAACAATTGCATTTTGTAAATCTTTATGATACTTCTTTGTACATCATTCATATCTTTTAAATGAATGACAATTGATATTTATGTTCTCAAATTCTTGGATATATTGTGTTCTATATATGTTGCTTAAAGGTTTTTAAGTCTTAATGTTATCACATTTGATATACCTTGTAAATTTCTATTTTTGTTATATGATTATAAGAACTAAATAAAATTTTGATTCACAATAGAAAGCTTCAAGAAAGTTCACTTTCTAAAAACCTAAGTTGTAAGAAAAATTTTACTAAGTTTCAAAAAGAAAGATTCTTCAAGTTTTGGAACTATGAAGAAACCTTCTTCACTATTCTCTAAAACATTTTCTTAAAATTTGGTTTGTCATGATCAAAAATTTGGTTTGAGTAACAAATAAAATTTTGTTAAAATATTTTGAAATAAGAATTAATAGTTGACATGGGTTTCTCAAGTGTTAAATGGAACACTCATACTATATGTAACAAATTTTGTGATATATTTTTCATACTATCATGATTCAACATGATATAAAACTCATTCAAAGAGTTTAAAATTCTTAAATATGAAGAATAGCTTATAAAGTGAGTTACAGGATGTGAGATACTTACAAAGAGAATGAAGCATCAAAAAGTGCATCTTGGACATCATAAACTATTCTAATACATCAGAAAGTGATATGACAACATCAAAAGTTGATTATTCGTGATCAAATTAAGCACACCTTCATGAAAGTCATTCATGTTCACTAAATAAAGAATCCAACACTCTCTAGACAGACTTTAGAAAAAAACTATGTATGAGATTGAAAAGCTTAGAAAGTGAATTAGCATCATTGGAAACTGAAGAATGCATTAGAAACTACAAGAACTCATCAAAATTTGAAGATATTTATTTTTAAAAAAAGATATCGTCTCAAAAAGTGGGTTGAAGGACAATCTCCTTAACATCTAGTCATCAAGGAGGGGTTCGAACCATATGCCCAAAAAAGGTTGAAAATATATGCCCACAAGGGGTTAATATAGGATGTCCAAGAAAGTAGGGACAAAAAGATGAAAAGATTGTCTTGCCACCTCAAGTAGTGTTTTTACTACGATGTCCTAAAAAAAGATAGTCCCTGGATGGTTCATAGTAGTCAAAACACATTCAATTTTGTTCCTAGCTGAAGAATATTTCTTATTAAGTACTCTTGATAGTTTTGAGGTGCACATGAACTATGAGTCCATTTTTGCACGTGATATCAAGTACCTCTATATAATGCTAGAAACCTTTTTACGATTAGTGTAACTAGCATCAGCTAAATAAAATCATAAGACAAATATTGTAAATAGTATGGAAATGCATGTTATCTAATTTTTCAAGTTCTTTTTAGACATGCCAAGTGGTATTTTGAGGCTATTACAGCATGTAATAGCATCTCAAAGTATTCTTGAATCAGATATGGATCCTTCCCCACCACTAAATATATACATAAAATTCATGTCTCAATTGCATATTCCCAAGATATTGGTAGAAATTCTACCATTTCTTGTTCGGAACCTTGGTTTATCATCTTTAGGAGCAATCACCAAGCTCAGAACCCTTCAGAAAGCGTTAATATAGTATGTTTTGAATGACAACATAACCAATTTAAGAAAAATATTTTGAAGAACGGCTAATGTCTACCTTGAGTTTCTTGAAGTAACAAATAGGTTATATTGTTAGTATAATGCGGCTCCTATGCGAAGATAATTTCACTTTACATGTGCAAACATGATTTATCTTATTTAAAGAGATGTAACTAAATGGAAGTGATAATTATATCATGAAATGCGTGTACAAATGCCTAACAGGTTGAAGAAAATTAACAAATACAAGAAACCAACGCATTGGTCTTTAGAAAGTAGCACTGAACTTCAGAAACTACACTTAAAGTGAAGATATCTCTTCATCCCTAAAGCCAATGTATTCTACAACATTCAATCATCATGATCGCAATTCTTTTATCATCAACAAGTACTGATTGAAGAGTAGAAGACTGAAGACATATTAAGGAACTAATATTGCACCTCAAAAAGTACATTTCATAGCAAAACACTGCATTCTACTAGAAAAGAAAAATTTGAAATTCAAATTTGAAGTCAAAACCAGTTATAGACTTGCATTTCATCTCTTTATCAACTTGGTCAACCACTCTAGCTTCTAGAAGGAAATGTTCAAAAATCAAGTAAAAAGTAGTTTCTAAGGTAATCTCAAAAACCACTGTTTCACTTCTAACACAAAACGAGCTACTCTTCTAGATTGCTTTTTCAAGACACAAAAAGATGATCAACACGTGTCACTTGGATAACAGATCAAGAGCAATGGTTATAAAGGCATACCATCTATAAATAGATGTTGAGCTTTCAAAAGAAGACATCTTGACGTAAAACAGAGCTGAACGCTGCAAAATTTTCTCCTCATCTTTTCTTGAAGTTCATTGCTTCTTATAATCAGTTTCCTTGTTTGTAAAAATCTTTTTTCTACATTCTTAATAGATAACATGTTCTTCCAAGAAGAATTACTAGAAACAAGTAATTCAAGTTTTTCCTAGGTCTATTAGGTTAGTTTGACTTGCAAACCTAAACACAAACCTCTTGTAACCTCAATCCAGGAGTGATTGGTGTGAGTTAGCTTGGAGAGGCTAAGGCAAAACTACTTGTAATGTGACAGGTAAGTGTTCTGCTGTAAGTTTAGCTTGGAGAGGTTAGTGAAAGGCTACTCAGGTTAGCTTGGAGAGGCTAGTACAAGACTACTCGGGTTTTAGCTTAGAGAGACTTGGTGAATAACTATTTTGTTTATGACAGGAGAGGTTGCCATTGATCACAGGTAAGAGCTTGCGAAGGCTACTATAAAGATTATCCAACTTTCTCTTTGAGAAAGGTTTTTTTAGTGGAACTTGTTGTTGAGGACTTGATGTAGATAGGTTTGGTCAAACAGGATAAATATCCTGACAATTTTCTTCTTTCTTTTATCTCTCTTTCCTTTCCGCCTTGTGACTAACATTTTGTGTTTTTTGGAAAACCTGATCTCACATACATTTTTGTATATCTTAGTTTAGAAAGACTACTTTCTGACATCACTAACGAATTTCTGCTACACTATAAGTACATTACTTGATAGTATTATGTTTAATTTTTCAGAAAAGACTAAAAGAAGAAGGGCAATCATGATTCAACCCCCCTTCTCGTGTGCTTTTCTGCCTTCAAGTGGCATCAAGCTCAGGCCTCTAAGGGGTTGAGCAATCTAATGGCTATAGAGGATAAAAGATCTTAGGGAAAATGACACAAATATCCACAGAGTAGAAGAACACTCCCTTAACAGGACTTCATTCTTTGATGGTGGGGACTATGCATATTAGAGAGGTCATATGGAGCTATTGATAAAGTACACAAGTCTTAACTTGTGGGAGATTATATAGGAAGGAGACTATGCTCTTTTGGAAGAAGTTTTGAGAATGATATTGCACCGTCACCTCAAGAGAAGTTACTAGGAATAGATGGATAAAGCAACACAAAGCTAGAGTTCGCAGAATTCTAAAGCTAAATATCTACTCATGTGTGCAATATGTTTTGAGTGACAACAAAACCAATTCAAAGAAAATATTTTGAAGAACGACTAATGTCTTCCTTAAGTTTCTTGACATAGCATAGGTTATTTCCAAATTGCATAATGTGAACTTAATGCAAGAATAATTTCACTTTGCATGTGTAAACATGTTTTATCTCATATAAAGAGATTGAACTTAATAGAAGTGAATATTATGTAATGCAAAATAAGCATACATGCCTGATGGATATAAAGATATCAAGACATGTACAAGAAACTAAGATTTGGGACTTTAGAAAGTGGCATGGAACTTCAGAAAGTACACTATGAAGGAAAATATCCATCAAACTCTGAAGCTGAAGTGTTCTACAATCTTTAATAATCACTCTCACAATGTTTCATTCATCAATAAGCTATGATTGAAGACATCAAGACCCAAGAATCATCAAGGAAATGTTACCGCACATGAAAGATCACACTCAGGAAAATATGTGCTCTACAAGAAATGGAGGGAATTTTTTAAATTCAAATTTGAAATTCAAAAGTCAAAACCTAGTGATTAAACTAGCGAGTCATCTCTTTTGTCACTATGGTCAAACTAACTCAGATTCTATAAGAAGAAGTTCAGAAACCATGGTTCAGAAAGTAAGAGTAATTTCTAAAGTAACACCATAAACCTCATATCTCACAACGACTTCTGCAAAAGCTCTAACAAGACAAGCTACTCTTCTAGATTGCTTTTCCAAGACAAAAATGGATGATCAACACGTGTTACTTGGAGACTGATCAAGAGGCAACAGTCACAAGGAAGACCATCTATAAATAGAGATGTTGTGCTTTCAAAGAAGATAGATTGACACTTTACAAAGAGCAAAACTCTGAAAAAATTTTCCTCATCCTCTTGTAAAGTTCATTACATCTAGTAATCATTTCCTTTGATTGTAAAATCTTTTGTAAAGTTCATTACATCTAGTAATCATTTCCTTTGATTGTAAAATCTTCTTCTACATTTCTTCATGTTCATATGTTCTTCCTAGAAAGAATATTTAGAAAGAAGTCATTCAAGTGTTTCTCAGAAATTTCTTTGTAAATCTTACAAAAACTTGAGTATAAGTTAGTTTGAGTTGCAAACCCAAACACAAATCTTTGTATCCTTGATCCAATAATGATCAGTGTGAGCTTAGCTTGGAAAGGCTAAACAAATACTATTTGCAACATGACAGTAAAGGTGTTTACTTGTTTTGTAGGTTGAAGAGGCTAGTTAAAGATTACATGGTTCAGCTTGAAGAGGCTAGTTGTAACGATCGATTTTTAGTTTTATTGTGATAAAATAATTAATTGTGAATAATCTATAGGAATTTTGAAAATTTCAAGATACAGTTATGATTATAATAATATGAGGAGTTTGTGAAAAAAAATAAAGATTAATTTAATATTATTAAAAATTAATATAATAATATTTTAATTGGATATAGAAATAGACCCTATAATTGGTATAATGACATAAATAAAAATAAGGATAAGGGCAAATAAATATTTTAACCCAATAAAGTTTATTTATGTCAATCGGGTACCGAAATGGTAATAATTGATACATCGAAATGGTAATAACTGGTACACCAAAACACTTAGTTGGTAAAAATAATTTATATTATCAGATCTCAAATAATTTTTACTTGTGACAATTAAATAAATATAGATATTTTAAATACCAAAACAAGGCAAATTGATCTAGAATAAGGACACCTATTAATTACTCTCCAAGTTAGTCATATATATAAATAAAAAGAAATAGTTTTCTTCCTCATTTCTCGATTACACAGACTTGCAACATTCTCATTTTCTTCTTCTTCCCTTCATATATCTTCAAGTTTTCTCTTTGAAACTCCATCAAAACACCATATTTCCAAAGGATACTCTTAGACAAACACCCAAACTAGTTCAAGAATACTTCCTCTACATCATAGTCTTGCCAAAATCTTGTTTTTCCACTTCAAAAATGTCCAACAGTAGCATAAAAAGGTGCTGAAAAAGTGGGTTTGAGGCTTGAATTAGAGAAGAAAAAGGTAAGGAAAAGCTTAGCAAAATGGTTGGAGAAAGGTAGGAAAGATTCTAGTCTATTGCTTTGTGATTGTTTGGCTATTTTTACTAAATAAATTCTTGATATATAGTTGAAGTCATGTTGGGAAATCTGAAATTATTTTCAAGAGGTACATATATATGAACTTGATAGATTAAAAAGAACGCAATAGATAAAAGTCTTGTGGATTGTGGGAATTGATGTAGGAAATTATCCTAGTGTTTTACTTCATGATGTTTGGCTAATTTTGCTAAGATAAGTGCTTGAATTTTGAGGTTATACTTGCTGAAAAATCTGAAACCAAATCTTAGAACCTATGATGAAATAAGTTGTGATGAGATTATGTATACAAACAACCTGAAATTTTATTTCAGAATTTTAGAATTTACAAGTGCTTGGATGATTATGAAATCTTGTGTATTGGATTACATATGCTAGAATTTTTATGTGCTGAAAGTTTACAGCATTATTCCTTAGTTTGTATGACATATGCTGGAATTTTGATGTGCTGGAATTTTACAACATTAATCCTTGGTTTGTATGACATAAGAGGTGTTCTAAGTGGATATGTGCTGAAATTCTTAGGTGCTGGAATTTTTTCAGCATTAATTCTTGAGTTGTATGATCTTGCTATACATGATAATCAAAGCTCAAAAAGTGGTAGCAAGTCTTAGCTTGTATCTTTGAAAATTTGGAGCAATTATTGTCCAAGAAACTTGGTTTCTTTCCCTTGAAATTTATAAGAATTTCATCATGAAAACTTTACAAGTTATAATGATATAAAATCTCATAAAAGGTCTCATAAAGATTAGTAGATTTTATAGAAAAATCTTGTAACAATCTAACAGATTTTATAGAAAATTCTCATAACAGTTAGAGTAGATTTTATGGAAAATCTCATAAATGTTGAACTGTTTCTTTAAAAAAATCTCATAAAAGTTTACTAGACTTTGCAGAAAATCTCGTAATACTTTAAGCAAAATCTCATAAAAAGTTTAGTAGATTTTACCGATAAATCTCATAAGAATCCAAAAGATTTTTGAATAGAATATCTCATAAGACTTCAGAAGATTTTGAATAGAAAATCTCATAAGAATTTAGAAGATCTAAAGAGAATATCTCATAAGAAATTCAAGAGATTTTCAAGAGAAAAGTCTCAGGTAATTCAAGAGACTTAACAGAGAAAATCTCACAAGAATTAAGGAGATTTCAAGAAAATCTCAAAGCAAAAGTGTGAGATATAGAACTATTAAGAAGAGATTTTACTTCATAATTAAGAGATTTTCTAAATAAATGATAGAGTTTCATACGAAGAAGAAACTGAAGATATAAGCCTTATGTAATATTAATTGCTTAATGGTAAGCTCATGGATTCACGGGTAGTAGTAGACGTGCTATGCCCTTGGATCTATCAGGTTGTAATCATGACGACATTACAACGTTTGAGAAAAGGGATGTACTAGAAGGAATAGCGAGGCTATTCAGATAGATGTAGTAGACGTACTCCATCTATGAACTATATCAGGTTGTAACGTAACGGCATTACATCATTGATAGTACGATCCACAGAGAAGTATATTAGAAGAGTCCTATGAGTTCTATCATTAAGTTTAAAGTAGCTAACCAAGTTAAGTCAGAAAATAATGATACTAACTACATATCAATTGCTTGATTATAAGTTCATGGATTCGCAGTGTGATCTATATCAGGTTGTAGTACGAGGTACTATGACAAGTGAAACTATATTAGAATGTAACACGAGGTGTTACACAACTAGAAATACATCAGAATGAGAAGTATATCAGGAATCCTATGAGCTCTATCTCAAGCTGAAAGTTCAGAATAAGATTGTACCCAAGAAGTAATGAAACAAACCAAATAATTATTCTGTAAATAACCGAATCCTGAGCAATTATCTTACAAATCCTACGACCTTTATATTCTCAAGCATAAGTGTACTCATAATACTATATTTAATAAGTAAAATGGATAAGCAAGCTTGATATTTCAAAAGAAATTGAAGATACTTTAATTATTTTAATGTTATGTCAGATATCACTATATAGTAGACTAGTATTTTTCCTACTAGGAATCTTTGATTCTCATTCCTGCTATTATTATATTTTTATATAGATTGCTATGATGGTGATTATTTTGTGGAGATTCTCAACTAGCACTAGCATCAAGGTCCAGAGTTATGAATCGATGATAGAGAATTTAGTCAGCCTTCTTATTCTCTTTTTAGTGAATGTTGAGTAGTACCCTACCTAGACTAGAGGGTTCCTGCATGAACCAGGGTAAGGGTTTGATAAAGTTATATATATGTTGTTGTTTTGTGCAATAATACAATTATCTATTTTTGATATATTATTTATGTTCAAATTAACGATTTAGAGAGAAAGCATTTTATGTTTGTCATGAAAGAGGCTCATATGTAATATATATATACTCCATCAAAGGTCAAGTAGAGATAACGGTAACAATTGCTCATTATAAGGTTATGGCTTACGCATAGCCTTATGGTGTGAAGGGTGTTACACTGGTGAATAACTACTTGGTTTGTGACAGTAGGGGTTGTCTCCTGGTCATTGGTGAGAGCTTGGGAAGACTATTGTAAAGACTATTCTTGTTCTTTCTGGTGAAGAGAAAGATTTTAGTGGAACTCAACGGTTGTTGAGAGGTAGGTTAGCCGAACTAATATAAAAACTCTTGAGTAGTATATCCTTTCTCCTCAATCTCTTATTTTACTCCTGGATTTGATTTGTTTACTTTGTTAGTTTTGGAAAACTCTCTTACTCGTTTATTTCTTTTCTTGGTTCAGAAAGTGAACTTTCTAATGTCACTAACATTGTTTTCACTGCACTTCAAGCTCATAGCTTGATAGTTTCTTGAGTAAGTTTTTCAAAAGTCAAAACAAGAAAAGAAAAGGCAAAGCGATTCAACCCCCCTTCTCGTGCGCTTTTTTACCTACAATTCCAAGCGTCAAAAACCATCCTTTTTGAAAAGAATGAAAAAGGTAGGATAACTCTCTCTTCTATGAGTTTTCTCTCTCCCGTCATTTTACCTTCAGTCATTTATGTTCCATCACTTAAATAACTCCTCACTCTTCACATGTTACACGTTTTACCTTCATCTCTCGAGCCTCAACCGTTTCATATTATCCTCTCTTGCTCAGAAAGCTATTATCTCTTAACCACACCCTCGTGATCTCAAACCATCATATTCTAACCTTCTCAAGTTCCAACCCTTCCTTCTTTCTCACATATTTTATCCAATGGCTGAAGAAAAAAACTATTCTAGTTGCATCACTAACATGGGAACACTTCTCATGTTTGATGAACCTATTCATCAGCAACACCGAGAAATTTAGCCCCAGGAGCTCCTGGGAAGAAACTGGAGAGAGCTGATAGTTCAAGTCCTCATTCTGCGGAGGTCATCTCTTTCCAGGGTTAGGAGGGTTTTTCAACTTCACTAACTTGGTCACAGGGATAGTTCCAGCTTTCTATTCCCAATTGGTGTAGGTCGGAGTTCGTGCTATCTCTTACACCATGTATGCTCCTGACAAAGGACTCATATGCTTATCAGGTGAGAATTGGTTTACGACTCTTGGAGTCTCTAGAGGAGGTTTCCAGATGTCTCAGACTCTCCAAACACCAACCTTGCAAGATAACTACTGCCATGTTGAACCCTAGGGCACGCCAAATTTTCACCCTCATCCAGTTTCTCTACTCCCAAGGCTAGGAAGCAAGCACCTATTGGTAGGAATGGAATGCATGTTACTATTCTGTCTGGATAAAAGGAAGGTAAACTTGCCCATACTAATCTTGGACTGCATGCTAAGTGCCATCTTTCTAAAGAAGAGGAGAAATGTTGTTGTTCCTTATAAGATCTTGTTAACTAAGATATTTGAATTTTTGCATTAACCATTGACAAACGAGTGGTACGAGTATATGAAAGTACTATGTACTCCTTTAACTCTTCAGGACCCTAAGGAAACCTACAAGTGCTACCACAACTAGGGTAAATAGAAAAAGCTTGAGGATAAGAGATGCACCATTAAAAAGGCCACTGCAAAGTTAGGGAAGGGGAAGAAAAAGAAGAATAATTGTTCTTGAAGACAGTTATGAGGATGATAAAAGACCTGAAATAATTATAAGTATGGGGGAAAACCTTGTCATTCATGCATGTCCTCAAACTCCGAGACAAAGTCAAACTCAGAGTCTTTTGATTCTAAACACATTTCTTCAAAGGAAAATCTTGAAACTAGTTCACTTCTTGTCGTCGCTCTTGTTGAAAATTTCTCCTCTTCGCACTCCAATTGTACCAGAACCATCTCTGCTCAGAATATTGATCCCTTATCAGGCTAACCTATCCAAGGCATGGCCAAGCTACACAGAAGTTCAATTACTCCTGCGTGAGCAACACTTTATCAACAACCAGCTGGATCAAATGGAAGCTCTATCACGAAGACGTGAAGCTCTTCTGATGGAGATTCTTCATGAAGTAAGGGGTTGATGATGGCATTTTAGGTTTCCAGCACACCTCTTTTTTGCTAATGTCAAGAGAAGAAAAGAGATGAAGAAAATCTAATGTTGAGAACTGGAAGCTTATGCTAAGGGGGAGCTTTTAGAAATTTTTTTTCAACATGCATTTTTTGTTTTGCTTTGAACAATTAGTTTCTTTTTTCATACTCTTTAAGTTGTTTCTTTTGTTCTTGAACTTTTTTTTATGTGTATGGTATATATATCTGTTTCGTTATACTTGTTTAAGATATCAAGTGTCATGTTTTTCTTAAGTTCTGATACATATATGTTTTGAAGCTCTAATACATATCAATGCCATGCCTTTCATGCTTAGCTTATCTTGTATCATTCTTGAGATGTATGCTTTTTATCTCTTAGCGTTCGCTCTAAATATGCTTTTTCTTTAGCACGCTATGATATTTAGCTCATCTGTGTGTCTTTGATTACCACCAGCAAGTATCTTTTAAGCATAACCACCCTCTTTGCTTTGATACATATATATTTTTGTGCTTTAATATGTATTTCTTGATTTCATGCCTAAAACATATTTCAAGAAACATATAGACTTGTCACACATATGAAATGTTTTCATGAGCGTTGTATACCTTGATCTAAATACAGTTGTGATTGGTTTCTGTCATCTTCAAACTTATTCCCACATGTTCTTATGTAACTAAGATAAGTCTCTGAGCCTCAGAAACCTCTAGTGTGTGCAAAGCTTATATGTTACAAGTGTTTTCATGCATAAAAATTGTATCACGTTTTGAAAATGCACTTGCATAAAATGTGGTAAATAAGAAATCTAATCAAGAGAAAATATCACAAGTATTACTTGTTTTTATTCATACTCATGTATTCTCATAAGAGATTCCTAATGACAAAAATCAAGTTGCTATCTATAAAAAAGTTTAAATGTTTACATTCACTTTGATAGTGCTCTAATACCTCTCAAAAAGTACTTTGAGTAACTTTAGAAACCTCATGGAAAATCATAATAGCTTTGATTTAAGTCAATTAAGGCTATAAAATGTTTTTGACTCTATCCATATCATGTCTTGACCTTCTGAAAATCATGTGATGATGTTTTGAAAGAATAGTGTTTTTCACGATATATATTCTATTTATTTCTTTCAACATCTCTTCAAAAGATTTTCTTCAAATTGGTTTGTCATCATAAAAAAGGGGAAGATTGTAAGCTCCATAACCTTTCAGAAAGCGTTAATACATTATGTTTTGAATGATAACATAACCAATTTAAGGAAAATATTTTGAAGAACGCTAATATCTACCTTAAGTTTCTTGAAGTAGAAAAGGTCATATCGTTAGCATAATGCGGCTCCTATAGCAAAGATAATTTCACTTTACATGTGCAAACATGATTTATCTCGTTTAAAAAGATCGTACAAATGCTTAACAAGTTGAAGAAAATCAACAAGTACAAGAAACTAAGGCACAGGTTTCAAAAGTAGCACTGGACTTTAGAAAGTACACTTAAAGTGAAGATATCTTTTCATCCTTAAAGCCAATGTGTTCTACAACCTTCAATCATTATCATCGCAATTCTTTTATTATCAACAAGTCCTGATTGAAGATTAGAAGACTAAAACATATCAAGGAACTGATATCACACCTCAGAAAGTGTACTTCATAGCAAAACTCCACTCTACTAGAAGAGGAGGGAAAATTTGAAATTCAAATTTGAAGTCAAAACCAATTACAAACTGGCATGTCATCTTTGTCAACTTGGTTAACCACTCCAAGTTCTAGAGAGAAATGTTTAGAAAACTCGTTCAAAAAGTAAAAAGTAGTTTCTAAAAGCGGTCTAAAAAATCATTGTTTTCAGCAATGAGCTTCTGGCAGCTTTAACACAAGACAAGCTACTCCTCCAAGTCCTTTCCAAGACACAAACGATGATCAACATGTGTTACTTGGACAACAGATCAAGGGCAATGGTCATAAAGGTGAACCACCTATAAATAGAGATGTTGAGCTTTCAAAAGAAGACATCTTGACATTGCACAAGAGCTGAAATCGCTGCAAAATTTTCTCCTCATCTCTTTTGTGGAGTTCATTACTTCTCATAATCAATTTCCTTATTTGTAAAAATCTTTTTTCTATATTCTTAATAGATAACACTTTCTTCTAAGGAAGAATCACTAGAAAGAAGTCCTTCAAGTTTTTCTAAGGTCTGTTATTGTATATTTTAAGGAAACTTGAGTATAGGTTAGTTTGATTTGCAAACCTAAACACAAACCTCTTATAACCTCAATCTAGTAGTGATCGGTGTGAGATAGCTTGGAGAGGCTAAGGGAAAACTACTTGCAACGCGATAGTAAGGTGTTCTTGCTAGTCACGGTTCCTTTTGGAGAGGCTAGTGAAAGACTATTTGGTTTAACTTGGAGAGCCAATCAAAGACTACTTCAGGTTAGCTTGGAGAGCTGGTACAAGAGTACTCGGGGTTCAAGCTTGGAGAGGATGGTGAATAACTACTTGATTTGTGACGGTAGAGGTTGCTATTGGTTCAGGGTAAAAGCTTGCAAAAGCTCCTATTAAAGACTATCCAACTTTCTTAGTTTGGAGAGGTTTGGTGGAATGCAACTGTTGTGAGGACTGGATGTATGAAGGTTTGGCCAAACAGGTATAAATCCTTGTGTAGTTTTCTTCTTTCCTTTATCTCTCTTTCTTTTTATTGCCTTGTGACTAACATTTGTGTTTTCTCAAAACCTGGTCTCACATACATTTTTATATATCTAGTTCAGAAAACTACTTTTCTGGCAGCATTAATGTGATTTCAAGCTGCACTTCAAGAAGAAAGGTTAATCAAATAAACCTCATTTCTAATGCGCTTTCTCCCTACAATCACATTATGTAAGTGCCATCTAATGCTACTAGACAACCTTATACATTAATGAATTAAAACTATCATGGCTAATTGTACAAACAATTAGTAAGTAATATATAAACATCAACTACTTACATATATATTGAAGTTACCTTAAACCATTTCCATCCAAATCCCAATCCTTTAGAACCAGGTTTAGCTTTGGCAAACAAAAGACTTTGCACGTGTATGACTTAGCACAACACCTTTTTAAAATACCTATTGATATAGTTTTCCTGACCTATAGAATCAAACTTGTAGGCTGCAAATTCTTTAAGATCACTTAGTATGATTAAAAAAGTAACAACTTGCTCAACTATGTTCTTGATCATCTTCAATTAACTTACCCTAAACTTAAAGCAACTCACACAATATTACAAAATGCATTTAAATTCATCCTTAATTCTCAAATGCAATTCCTATCAACCACTCTAATAATGAATTATTAATGATTCTCAGTCTTAGTGGAATACTATTAATTCTTTGACTTAGTGTCAAATAATTGCCCTGTATTCTTAGTGTAGACAAAGTAACCAATAGAATTAGCATCAAAGTGTCAAATTGAAATCTCATTATATAAGCAACACATTGTTTAATTCTATCAAAACAATCCATTCTTTCCTATGAAACAAAAAATTAAACATATCAAATTAAAAGGATGTATTAATTCCATGAAATTGATTGAACCAAAAGCAAACATAAGCCATGCTAGTATAAGCAAACACTAGGGTCCAAAACATAAGCAAACATAAGCAAGTTGATATGTTACAAAAGCAACCCCTTCCCAAAAGGTGACAAAACAGAAAAAGCAAATGAAATGAATTCTAAAGTTAAACTAAGAAATAGTAATGAAATCATTGTCGTAACAAACATATCCAATGAAGATGCAATATATAGCATCAACAAGGCAGAAGGAGAAAATTTCAAACAAAGAATTAACAAGTATCCACTCACTCATCAAACAAATTTCCAACCGTTTTAGATGAAAGGGAAAACAAAATGGATAAATGCTCAAACAATGCTGTAAAAAAATTTGGTAATTCTCAAAATATTTAACACAACTACAAAGGAAGTGAATAAGAGTGAAAGAAACCGTACTACAAAAAAAAAAAAAGAAGAAATAGGTTTTTATAGGGACGAAAATTCAAAGATAGAGAACCAAATCAAATGTTCTTGAATGAAAGATAGAGAAACTTTAGTTGAAGACCCTATTGTTACTTTTTCAGGGAAAGAGAGAGAGAGAGATAGAGAAGTTTCATAATCAAGAAAGATAAGAGATAGAGAAGAAACCTTTGAAGAGCCTTTCCATGCTCTTTTCGAATTCACGAATAATGGAGATGAGAGATAGTTGTTCAAGGGTGCAACCTCTGAAGAGAGACAAGCCTTTGGTTAGATTTTGCTTAAAATCTAACAAGGGCAAAAATGACAATATGAAATTCCCATAAGGGAAAGTTGGAAGAAAAATTATTTTATAAAGTTTTGTCCCAAGCCATGTTAATCTTATATCACCGCTGTTTTCACCTAAAAGGTGGACGAAAATTTGGCAAAATTTTGTCATGAGACAAAAGATATTTTTTTATGTTTTTTACATATCTCTTTCTTCAAATAAATTTGTGTCTCTAATATCTCTATATTTTATATTACGGGATAGTAATCAAACACTACCTACAAATGAGGGACATTAGATTTTCCACTAAAACCCCAAAATCATCCCTTAGGATTATATTGAGGGACAAAATAGTCTCTACAGGTTTTAAAAAAGACCAAGGCATCTCACATTTCACTGAAGGAAGGGTTAGTCCCTCCGTCAACTTCCCGTTACACCCATAACGGACTACATCCACGTGGCACATTAAAAGTTGACGTGTGTAACACCCTAATATTTAACCCAATACGCCTAGAACGTACTTAGATTAATTATTAGTCATTACTTCCTTTAAAACCTCTTTTAAAAATTAACTTAGCGGAAAAATACAGGTAAATTTTTTTGAAATGATTTATATAAAACAAAGTGCGAGCCTTGCGCGTAACATAAACAACGTGAAGCGGAAGAATAAATAAACATACAGAACATAAGCATTAAAGAACACATCCATCATAAACATCATTCCTCATTACATTAGATAATATAGTTTAGTACATCACAACAGAAATATAATAGAAACATAAAGTCTTACCCATACTAGTGGGTAGAGCTTGCAAGTACAAAGACATAAAATAAGAAAACATGATAACAAATACATGAAACAACCCCCAAAAGGTAAGCACCTAACTATCACCCTCTCCTCTCCCAAGCCTCCTTGGCGATCCCGATCTTCGTTGGGGAGATGTCCTATGAATTGACAAAGCTCCTTGGATGTAGCCCAACGAAGCGGAGATCTAGGCATGGGAATAAGGGAACAGCATGGCCTCCGCGTGTGGTCGCCTCTCGGCTGTCGAAATGACCTCGCATGCCTTGGGCTGGGTGGCGTGTCCTCGCTACCTCCTAGGAGAGACCTATAGGAAACGGAGGGAAGAGCCCTGTTCAACGAGGAAGGATGGGCACGACGGCCTCTCGTCTCGGGTCGTGTCCTCTAAAGATCAGGTCGTCGCCAAAGGGTGAAGTCGGATCGAAGCGATGGTGAAGACGGGGAAAGCAAAAGGGCGTCCCGTATGCAAAACGCGCACCTCGCAATGACCCTTGAAGTGGTAAGGCTGATGCTCGGGGTTCATAGTGCACCTCCCATGTAGGCGGGTCAATGAAAATCACGAACGACGCCATCGATATTATTGAAGACGTAACGGAAAGAAGCAGAGAGAGGGGTGAGAATTCTTCTAAAGAATCTCAGTAGGGAAGTCCTCTATCCTAGTGTCATCGTTTACGTCCCCAGGAACCTTGGGTTTATTATGAAAAGGTTAAGCATGCATAGTTCATTATGGAGTTTTCGCAAAGGTATTTATCCAAGGTCCATGTCTTTTATAATGATTCTTAATGCATGTATGCAACATAATATTTCATGGATGCATGGCAGCACTTTAGGTAAATCAAACAATAATCAAACAACATATAGTGGCATGAAACTTTTCTTGAACATCTTTCCTTTTCTCATACTTGTGACAC
Source organism: Dalbergia oliveri (assembly GCA_030441495.1). NCBI lineage: Eukaryota > Viridiplantae > Streptophyta > Magnoliopsida > Fabales > Fabaceae > Dalbergia > Dalbergia oliveri. Next base: position 2,087,114 of record JAMLFY010000009.1, read on the forward strand.
CAATAATATAGTAACCGCACCCTTAAACTAGGCTATGAGCTCATACCTTAACTAGTCGTCACTAGTTCTTACTTATCCTCTTGATAAGCGAATCATAAACATAATCATAATCATCATAATCCCGACTCCGAGTACGGGTAGGGGCCTAAGGATCACCCATCATGGGACTTTTTCCTTCTTCGAAACGCATCGACTGGTTAAGACCAGCGACTTTGTCCGCTTTGGCAGGCTAATGTCTATGCCCTCACGGACCTTTCCTCACCGAAGCGGAGACCGTCTCGGTGTGTCACCTTAAACATCATATACTTTCATTCTTCGAAACGCATCGACTGGTTAAGCCAACGACTTTGTCCGCTTCGGTATGGCTAAACGTCCATGCCCCCACGGGTTTACTTTCTCCTATCTGGCAGGAGAAATGCGTCTCGGCATATAACTTAAACTTCATTTTTCTCAAAAACTTTCTTTTGTCCCTCAAATTTGACGGAAATCGGTGGCATAACGGCTACTCTCCGAATTTCCTCAAATTGAGTCATGCCACATAATTTCATCACATGCATCATTTTCATGGAACCTTCTCATTGCAATAACTTTCTAGTTCACATGAGCATATTCCTCAATTTCATTCATAGCTTTGAAACATTATGCATCTCAAACACAACATTTCATCATATCACCAAATCAAATTATGCACATAAAGTTTCATGCTCAAGGAACTTAACATAATCACATCATCATAAGTGTGCACGAGGTTCATCATCATAATCATACTCTCTCGTCCACCTATCTCATAGTATCTTATGCTTTGACCCCTTACGGGCTTTAAACTCCAGTTCGGTCATTCTCATACACTGAGGATTTTTATAACACCTAAGGGATCATTACTTAAAATTCTCACTAAGTTTTAGGCACACTTAAAATTCCAAACAGCATTATGTAGTTTGGGGAAAAAATATCATATACTTACGGGCTCTAGAATCTCCGTTCTTGACCCTTTTTAAGTCCGTCTTCGCCTAAGGCTTCATAATCAATCCCTAAACCAATTATGAGGGATTCCTAGGCATGTTTACTAAGTTATAACTTACTTTTCCTCAATTTAGCTTTGCTGGACAGAATCACATTTTGCCATGTCTAAGTGTGCTAGAATTCCTATTTTAAGTCCTTATCATCACCTTAAGCTTAGTAATTAATACCTAATCATTTATGAAAGGTTTTTATGCATGTCCTACTGATTATGAACCATTTACACTTGAATTAATTATGCTGGAACAGTTTTGCAATTTGTGCATTAAGGTGTTCTAGAATTCTCATTCTTGAATCCTTTAAGTTACTTATTCTTTTCTAACTTCTCTAAATCGATCCTCCTTCACTCAAACATAATTTTACACATTTTAACACCTTAGAACAACATTGTACAGCAGCCAATCATGAAGGGCAGAACCGAAATCATAAGCCCATAAAATCACATAATCTCATGAATTAAAATGCATACAAGTTGCTAGTTTTCTCTTGGAACAATTTTAGGAACTAAAACTCTTTTAAACCAATTTATCTCATTAAAATCATTAAAGTTCAACAAGATCAATAGCTAAATTAATTTTCTCATAAAATAGATTTAAAACATATAATCTCATTCATAATGTTCCTTAGGTCTCCTAAGTTAGAAAAATTTCAAAACATGGCTATGGGCACTTGTGATTAGATGAAATCACACAAGCCATCATAATCACCATAAGGCCGAAATGGCTTCATTGAAAAACCAACGTTTTCTTAAAACTTTACATTGGATACTTGGGCAAGTCTTGAGCTCTAGAATTTTAGGTGGTGACATAAATTTAAACATGCTATGCAACTCATTTTACTCTTCTTTTAGAAAATAAAGTGAGAGCATAAAATAAATATGAGATGCACTCATTTATTATCTTTAGAGTTTAAGTGATGGCGTAAAATATAAACATGATAGACAAGAAAGAATAAACATGAAATGCAAGGTTCAATTCTTTATTTTAGTGCTCTAGGCCCATTATGAGTATTACCAAATCAACAATCAACTTTAAGGTTGAAATAGGTAGGCTTTGAGATTTATTAAGTGATGATGCACATTCTTGTTTTAATCTTTAAGTTGCTTAGTGATAGCTTGAAAATAAACATGCTATGCAAAGCATAAAGTAAACATGAATGCAACTCCTTTTTTAATCTTAACTAGAGCTCTTACAAAACTTTAAAGGAACATAAAACCTCAACCCATTATGTATCATAAAGCAAGCTTTAGAGTTCTTAGCATCAAGACTTCAAGGAAGTCTTATGTTTTCGAACTTCATCATCAAGCTCAAGGAAATAACATTTTAGAGACAACCTTTCAAACAAACATAAAAGAACTAACATTTTTTAGCAAACTTTGTTCAAGAGAGGAAAGGAAAAACCGAAACCATTGAAGAAAAGAAATAAAACCAAAGCTTGAACAGAAGCAAAAAGGAAATTTAACCAAAACTTTTGAGGATCTACTTTAAAACTTTGCAACTTTGTTCAAACCAAGAAGGAACCGAAATCACAAAGGAAAGGAAAGGAAAAACCAAAATGAACTAAAGAAAAGGAAAAACCGAGTTTGTATGGTCCAAGACCAAGTTCCAAGCTTTAGAGGTTTCTCACATGACAACAACAAGTCTTATCTCCATGAAACCTCATCATCAAGCTCATGTTCTTTGTAGAAAATGGCCTCTTGGCTGAAAATACAAAGGGAAGAAAAAGAGTTTGAAACCAAGAGAAAACTAGAAACTTTTCTCAAAGAAAGTAAAGAAACTAAAAAGAAAAAAACCCTACCTAAGGAAGTCTTTGAAATGGAAGAAAGAAAGCTTGATTCTTGAAGAGTTTGAGAAGACAAAATCTCCTCTTGGAAGTGATGATGGATTCGGCCAAAGAGGAAGCTCAAGGAAGATGATTTTTCCTTGAGTTTTCTAAGCTTGGGAATGGAAAGTTTAAGTGTTTGAGGGATGGTTTAAGGTGAGGTAGTGGTGGTTTATGGTTGTTTGTGGTGGCTCAAGGTGGTGGTGGTGGTTCTTTGAGGAAGGAAGAAAAGAAACTTAAGAGGAAG